>JARYZH020002797.1:0-13614 GCA_030021035.2 Notholithocarpus densiflorus
TTTTTTTTTTTCTATTTAGCTTTTTTATATTACTATTCATGATCTTATTACACTTTCTAGAATGAGTTAACTTTTAGTTTATTTGTAGTATTTTTAGCCAAGAAAAAAAAAACTTTTAGTTTCAGCTAAAATAACATTACACGTATTTAAATAACATATTTCTAAAAAATACAAATAATGTTATTAGAACAACATTACCAAACGGGCTTTAAATATTTTTATAATCTAAATATTCGCAAACGGACTCTAATTGATAACACTAATTATTCTTATAATCTTTTGCAAATACTCTTCGGAAATATCATATTACTAATTGCATGACATGATATATAATGACTTACTAATTTTTTTATTTGTCTTTTTTTTTTCTTTTTTTTTTTTTTTTTTGCCATCTGTAGGATATTATTGGTGGTGTGAGACAGCTTGAATATTTAATTAGGATTTGTGGCAAAAAGCATGAGTAAATGTGCTTAGAAAATGAAAATTTCAAGTCCTAATGGGTTTCAACTAATGAAACAAAGAGTAAACTTGCATGCCCTGTTAGAAAAAATTTTAGAATCATTTTAGAATTAGTTCATAACATGAAGGTACTAGAAGATTTTTATAAAAACGAGAAAAATATTTTTCTGAGCAACTTTAAGAAATTAAAGAAAAAACAAACACATAGAACATTGTAAACAACAAATAATTGGATTCAACTGAAAGCAAAATATAGCATTAGCAAAATATATTATTTATTTTTATTATTATTATTATATAACTACAAACATTGTAATAATCCAGGAGATCTAGTAAGATTTTCTATAACTCAACCCTTTATAAATTGTATTATTGTGATTTTTCTTAATCTTTTGTACTCAGTTATTATCAATTGTTACATCTATTTATTGGACAAAGATATATTGCATAATATGTTTGGTAGTTTATAATAAAGATTATGTATAATGACTTGTCAATTATATTATAATTATTGTTATATGTGTATGTGTATTATTATTATTTTTATTTAGTACAATTAATCGTACATTTGTGTTTCTTTTGGTATAAAAAATGTATTAAGTTTCTTGAATCTCTACTTTTTAGGCTGCTCTTAAAATATTTAGCTAAACTAATCCAAAAACTCTACTTTTGCTATTTTAGCTATCTATTATTTTCATACACATGTCAGTCTCAATATTTTATTAACATTGTAATTTAATGTAACGAGGATAAAGGCTCATTACATGTAGTGATGAGACTATCTTCTTTAAAAACTTTAGCTAATTTAGTGAGGCTGATGCACGCTTGTTTCAGTTGAGTTTAGATAAATTTTTGTTGAAATATTAAATTGGCAAGACTAATATGAATGCTTTTATAGGTTGGAAAATAAATTATTGTATATATGTTTTGTAAATATTATACGATAATATACTGGAAATATTATATATGGTTATATTTTATTGTTAATAGTAATTATTGTGTGTGATTATTTTTATTAAAACAATTACTATTATTCAAAATTTAGCTTTGATAAATCCTTTATTCGAGTCTCTTTCAATTTCATTATAAACTACAAGCATTGTAAGTTATATTTAATATTTAGCATAAAAATCTGTAGTAGTTATTATATATAAATCTTATTATTTTTTATTGTTGTTCTTTTATTTTTATTTATGATTATTTTTTTATAAGATATTTATGATTATTTGATTGCCTTTTTTTTTTTTTTTCTTTTCTTGAGAGTATCACTCTATAATTCCTTCACTTCTCAACCCTCTAATTTAATTTGAAATTATTTTCTTATATAGATGGTTTGTAAAAAATATGCCTTAAGATATTGTAATTTTTTAGTCATAGTGTTTATATATTGAAGATATTGTTAAAACATATCTTCACTTATGTTACAGTTTTTATTATGTGTGTATGAATGTAAGAATACGATAATTAGTGTTGGTAATATGGGGATGATAATTTTCATTTAGGTGTGGATTACACAACATGGTACTATCAATATGATCACTTATTCACGACACCAGAGGTGGCTGTCCATGTGTACCAAGTTAATATTTTAGTTTTTTCTATAATGCTACACTAATATTGATAACAAATTATTATTTTAGCTTTTTCAATATTACTGCACTAATAATTTATTTTCTATTTATGTGGCAGCAAACTGAGATAAATATGTTAAATTTGGCTGTGACAAACCAACAGAGAAATGACCTAACTGCACAACATGTCCTAGTAATAGTAGAGAGCCTTAGTCGAGTGAAGTTATCGATGGAAACAAATATTTCCTCCGTCTCTATTGAGTGGGTGACACACTTCGGGTGACGACAGGGGCACCAACGTGGACAACGCGAAAATGATGAAGCTGGACTATTCATCTTTACACAGCACAATATGTACAACTCTACTCAAGTTGGGCCATCAACATTTGCCTGTAATGAGCCAACCACCTTCAATGAGTATAATCCAATTAGTGTCAATGAATACTGTATGTCTTTATATCAACAAATTGGATCATCCATTTCTCTAGGACAAGGATTTAAGGGTTTGCATAGTTATGATCATTATCTTTAACCTAGTTCAACACTTCCATCCTATTTTAGGCAATACAATTATGACCGGGATAGCCAATCCCCTTTCCCACAACATCCGTATCCAACTTTATATGATGGCCAACCCATGTTTAATCCATTTCACAATAATCCATATCAACATAGGCAGTACAATTATGAACAACATGACTCGTTCATCACACCACAACCTTCCCAACTATCCCCTCATGTTGGTGATTTCTACACGCCACCAAATACATGGGCATGTGCTCCGAACTCTGAGGAAAAGGCCTCCATAACACACTTTGAGGAAGATGCCTCAATTGAGGACAGTGGGAAAGATGCAGAAGATATGGAGGTGTCATTAGATGATGAAAGTGACGAATGTGGTAATTGTCAAACAGATTTTGATATTAAAACGCAGCTAAGGCGCATGGCGAAAAGTCTCTTCTAAGATGGTTGTACCTGTGCAAACACGAAGGTACCCTCAACGAGTAAATAGGCATCCTCCATGTTGTGGAACACAACAAAAACTTAATGTACCCCATCGTAACAATCACTAATCAATATAAAATGACTGTTTATTAAGAATATATTAAAGTATTATTGTTGTTTATGCATTATTGTTACAAAAAATATTATGCCTAGATAGTATACATATCACATTATACTACTAGTCACAAGACCTTTGGGAAAATAAGAAATGTGTACACATATTTTGGCATTTCAAATTAGTGCCCAATTAATCTAATCATACATCAATTTAATATAATTTTCCAATCTTACAAATCCAACATAAAGTTTATATGTGTAGCTACAACTGTAGGCGTAGAATAGGCAAAAAAATAATGTGTCAAACTTCTATTTTTCTAGTTAATTTTTTTTTCTTTGCATGATGGCTACTGGGGTGTACATTTTTATTTTCGTTCTCCACAGCCTCTCTTTCAAACCCTTGTAAAAGTGTCAAAGAAAAATAAAACTTTCACCATATAATTTTCGTCTAAATTTATAGCAGTAACTTGTGAGTTAATTTTGGCCTTCAAAGCTTGTGAATTTCAAAAAGCTCAAAATTGGAAAATTGTAGATATTTAAGTCACGGTTCTAGCCCATCCAACCTTGAGTCAATTGGATTTTTGAGGAGAGAGATACGTCCAAAATATTGATTAGTGCTCAAATTTGATTTTTCCTCTTCAAATTGTGGCCCTGTGATTTCTTTCCTTATTTGAAGCTTTGAACATGGTAAATGACCAAAGCACTCCATAAAAAAGTATACATTTTAAGGTGTTATTGAACCCCTAAACTATAATACACAATATATATATACACACACACATAGACACACAAAATAAACGTACACCCCAATCCAACCTGTAGTGATAGAAAACATCATAGCATATATGCTTGTCAATGGAATTAGTACCAACTTGTTCTTTCAAATAATACAAACTAACAATATGGTCCAACTCCTAAAAAAAAATAAAAACGGTCCAACCAATCCTCAGAAGTAGATTGAATACTTATATTGGGTCATTCCGTTTGACCACTAGTGGAGCTAGCCACAGTTCGAGTAGGGCATGTTCTTCTATTATGTCCTTCTTGCCTACAGAGACTGCACAATGGCCTTGGTTGATGCTTTGTCCCTAAATCCATTTCATTTCGAAGCCAAGTTAATCTTGGTCGACCTTTTGGACGGCACAGATTGACATTAGGATACAAAACTGGGAAATCAGGCTAATTCCAATGTACATTGTCTGAAACCATGCGAAATCTAGGTGCATAACAAGCAACTTGTTTTTCCAAATGGTAGCAGCGGTCAATATTTCGCATTGCAGAGATGCTTTGATATTTTCACACGGCAATGATATGTGAGCACGAAATCATATAAACCTGCCATTTTTGACAACTACAAGTTCTTTGCCTCAAATTTACCTCATGACGATGATTACTCCTATATGCAGAGTTAGGGTTTATTGGTGTTTTGACTTCAAACAGCCCATCTTCATGACTGAACACAGTAATTGAATGCTTTGGTGCTTTTTTTTTCCCCATTTATTGAATTTATTCTTTGTATAGGCTGTAATGAGTTCAGCGGCTGTAACCTCTACACGTGCCTCAGTATACCGATCGGCAAAGTAGGCTACACAACGGTAGTATGTAAGTTCAACTAACGCAGTTATAGGTAGATTTCTAGCACTCTTTAGAATACCATTGAAGCTTTCAGACAAGTTTGTGGTCATTGCCCCATAACGATGTCCACCAATGTGTGCTAATGTTCACTTCTGCACCAGTATGTACCTTAAATACTTATATTCTATCCCTGGTTATTTGATACTTTCATAGCTGATTCTCCATGCTTGCCCACATTACCATATCCTTCAAGTTTTTATTCCCAATTTGTTGATTGAAATTGCTAGCCACATGGCGAAGGCAAAAACGATGATACCAACGTGTCGATTGACATATAGTTCGTATCGCTGACATTATACTAGGGTGATGATCAGATATGACACATATCCCATCCCGATTAGTGACATTAATCTTAATACAACGCAAAAACCAATACCAGCTATCATTAATTTCCTTCTCCACAATGGCAAAGGCAAGTGGAAAAAGTCTATTGTCACCATCCCACGTTGATGCAATTAGTAACTTACCTCTGTACTTACCATATAGGAAAGTTCCATCTATACTAATCACTGCCCTACAATGTTGAAAACCTTCAATTGATGGACCAAAAGCCTAGAACACTCTCTCGAATATCGCACAGACTAGCACAGTAGCAGGTATTGTTCTCTAAATAACCCTGTTGTCCGGGTTTGAATTAGTCAAGACTTTCAACTATTTTGGCAATAATTGGTAAGATTTGTCTCAATCACCAAATGCTCTATCAATTGCCTTTTGTTTCGCCTCCCACACCTTAAAATAAGAAGGCTAGTATTGGTACTTATTATAAAAAGTCTGTTGAAGCGAAGAAATCTTTAAGGTTGGATCATTTTTGACAACATCCCTAAACTCTTTCTCAATAATATGAGTGTCTAATTTCTCGTGATCTTGTGTGAGCATGAACTCTGTACATGTGTGTGGACTATTGTATTTCCTAACCTCAAAGAACCCATGTGTAGTCCGAAAGCATACTCGAAGACACCAAGAACAATGTTTGCACCTTATAGACCAACATGCTGGATCTGATTCTTTTACACTAAATGTTTGGTTCCTCTTGATGTGATATTGTTTAACAGCAGCTTGTAGTTCATCCTTATCAGCAAAAAGCAAGCCAACATAGAACTCTTGGGTAGGGTCCTAAGTACTCTGAATGGGGTTTTCAAATGGTGGGGTTGGATCAATTATATTATCCCACGTGTTCTGTGAAAAGTTTAGTGATGAAGGTTGATGGAATGCCATTGCTGGACTGCTTTCATGATTAGGTTCATTGGGAAGCTCATGTTCATCTCCAACATCATCAAGGACCTCGTCATTATCAAGTTGGTCATCACTATCCATGGCTCACATCCTTTCTGGTAATGTATGGACCACATTTTGAGTAGTAGCAGCTATGCGGTGTGTATCATTGGGATCATTAGCAGCTCTCTGAGTGACGGTTTGGTCATACTAAGCTTCAGACTCAAAACAAGTAGTCTTTGGGGCGACATGCTTAGTTGGATTATCATAGTCAGCATCACTGGTGTTCATTGGCCGATAAGGAACATGTTGGTTCTCAGTTGCAACATGGGTATATAGAGCATGATAGTCAGCACCACCAATGTTGATTGGGGAATGAGCCGCATCTTCAGACTAATGACCAGTATGAGTGGCATATGGATCATGAAAGTGTCCGCCATGTGAATAATTAAACGATGCACTCGGTTCTTCGTTGGCATATTGAATGGGAAAAACATCTCGGTGGCTTCTTATGGGCTCTACACCCATGTACAACTTTGCACTTACAAATCCATATTGGCAGCCTAACATATCGAATATTGCATTGACACCATTATCATCTTCTACCAAAACTTGCTGGTAAATCACAAGATGTAGATGACATTGAAAAGGAAATCTATACCAAATAGTAAGTTTTGAATCTTCTCTGTTTATATGAAGCGTGGATGCTACTCCATTACATAGATCTTCAAATGTAACACCCCGGCTTATTGGAAGCATAGAAGGAGGTGGCCCTTCGTAATAAACCTCATTTTTGCCATGTTTAATTATTCCACTAGAATGAATGAGAAAAATAAATAACTTTTTTGCCATTTACTCTAAAACATAACAATAGTATTCATATATTAATACTACACAACCATTAAAATGCAATACAAGAAGGTAATCTATTAAAAATATTCAATGTTTAAATAGCTAGAACTGAGAGAATTCTATTAAAGAGGATTGGTTCACTGATAATTTATTATTATCCATCATAGTAGTTAAAATTATTTTTTGTTTCCTTTTTCTTAACTTAGCATAACATTAACATTTATAAGGATCTATTATGGTTACGTTAATTATTTTATGTAACTTTTATTTTGTTTCTTTTAAAACAAGACAGATTATATAATGTTCTCATGCATCCATACGATAATAGATAAATATTTCTAATATCGTACAATTTTCTTTATTATTATTATACCTAAAACTTAGATTTTAAGGTTTATGAGCATATACTAACCTTTTTTTTTTTTTTGGGTTTTCTTATACCATACGTGTATATTATAGGCTAACAAAGTAAGTATTTCTTTAAGGAAAATTTATGTCAATTTTGAAATATATTTTTGCTATATGAAATTTTAGGCAAGAATTCGTGGACAAATAATTTAAAACATATCATACAAATTAGTTCATGTTGCAAAACATAATACAAAAACAAGATTTTCATGCTTAGCTATGCCCCTAAAACATATCAATATGAATATTATAAAAAAAAAAGTAACTACTTAAGAGATGTAATTTTCCTTGTAAGAGATAAAGAACGGATAGATATTTGCAAGTGCTGTTTTTTATAGTTGTTTGTAGAATGTATGGCACGCATAGGAATGGCAATGGGTCGGGTTCGGGCCGGGTTTTTTCATACTTGGATCCGACCCACGGGCCTGGACTTGTGGCCCGGACCCGGCCCGTTTATTAAACGGGTTTTTTTTTTTCTGGGGCCCAAACCCGCCCCGTCGGGCTCCACGAGGCCCGTCCAGCGAGGTCAGATTTGGGCCCAATCTGCAGCCCAATAAAAAAACAGTCCAAAAATGCCTCCCTGTCCAGCAATGTCTTTTTATTTTTATTTTTGGCCCAATCACCGTCTAGCAATGTCTTTTTTTTTTTTTTTTGAGGCACTGCATCAATAACAAACACAAAAAACAAATCAAATACAAACCAAATCTCATTAAAAAAAAAAAAAAAAAAAAAAACTACAAGCCAACCACAACAATTAACTACAATGAACTAGCCCTGAAACAAACCCAAAGTTATTAGAAAGACAAAAAAAAAAAAAAAAAAGGGACTAAAACAATATGATTGGTGACCTAGTCCCTTAGTTTTTAACTGGAAAAGATTGAAACTAATCGCGTTTAATCGTAAGTTTTTTTACTAAAAATAACATTTTATAAATTATTAAAAAATAAAAATCAGAGAAAGAGAGAAGCAATGGCTGTGAGAAACAAACTTGTGATGAACTTCAGGGTCGGCGGTGACAACTTGAGACCAGTGGTGACAGCGCTTGAGGGTCGGCGGTGAGAGCTTGACTGCTTGAGGCTGGCGGTGAGATCGAGTGATGGCCGGCGGTGACAGAGCTTGAGACCGGCGGTGATAGTGCTTAAGGGGCTGGCGGTGAGATCGAGGGATGGCCGGCGGTGATTGAGCTTGAGGGTGAGTGAGGGTGAGTGAAAGTGAGGAGAGTGAGAGAAATGAGAGGGTAGGGATGGGGCGGCTGAGTGCTTGAGTGAAATGAGAGGTAGGGTTTTATTAGGTTATATATATATATATATATTTATGGTTTTTTTGGTAATTTTTTATCTAAGTGGGTCGGGTCGGGTCCGGGTTCGAGCCGGGTTTTTCTCAAACCCCGGACCCGACCCGAACCCGCTCTGGGTTTTTTTTTTAAAACCCATACTCGACCCTATTCTTTATCGGGCCGGGTACCCGCGGGTCGGGCAAAATTTGCCATCCCTAGGCACGCATGAATTGAAAATGGTTGGTAGAATTATGAGGGGAATAAGAGTGGAGAAAAAGGTTAATGGAATTTTTAGGGGAAAAAGAGTAGAAAATAAGAACCGTGGAAGCTTCAGTAACATTAGTGCTGTTTAAATAGGATGCAAGTTTCATATAATTTAAATTCTTAGATTTTAGATTGTATAACTAGATACGCCAATTGACCAAATACAACACAATACACCAAGATGGGACACTCTGATACAAACAAATTACTTAACTATAAACATATATTCATTGCAAAGAATCTCTGCAAAGAATCTTTACAAAAATCTCAGTTTCTTTGTTGTTGTTGTTGTTGTTGTTGTTTTTTTTTTTTTTTTTTTTTTGTTTATAGTGTGCACATCGATCATTTTTTTCTTCCATAATTTTCTCTCATGCATGGATAGGAATCTAGCATTGAATAAGAATCTATGTACTTTTTTTCATGAGAATAAGAATCAATGTACTTGAATCGATCATTATTTGTTTTATAGGGCAAATCATGCAAAGAATACTTTTACAATACGAAATAAAAGAACATGACATACACATAAACCAAATTGCTTCGGTCAAAAAAACCTACTGACACACGGAAAGAATAAGAATATGTACATGTGTACTTTTTAGAATAAGAATCCAAAATATTTTTTTTATCCAGACAATTCTCTCTCTTTCTCTCTCCCTCTCTCTCTCTCTCTCTCTCCTCCAATTTTCGGCAACTCCATTGCCACAATTTTTATTTTTATTTTTCCTTCCATTTCGGCAACAACATTGCCACAAATCAATTGCGACATTTATTTTTTTTCCCCTTCCATTTTGGCAATTCCATTGCCATAAAAAAAATTTTCCCCTCATTTTTGGCAACTTCATTGCCAAAATTACTATTAAATTCCTCCACTGGTTTCGGCAATTCCATGGCCACAAATCAATTGCCACAAAATTTTTGTTTTTCCTCCAATCCATTGCCAAAATTATTGCATTGATTTCCTCCTGAAGATTTCGGCAACTTGGTTGCCACAATTGGTTTCCCTTACGGGCACTCCACCTAGCACTTCGAGCACTTCACCTGAGCAGAGTTTCGGGCAGCAAGAATTTCGGTAATGAGATTACTGAAATTCAAAATTTTCTCCCTCTTTTCTCTCTCGTACTTTTTGTTAGAATTTCGGCAATGGTGTTGCCGAAATTCACTCTCTTTCCTCAATTTCCTAAATAACTTTGAATAGTACCCATATCACAAATAAACTCGATTTTTTGCAATATTCAGCCAAAAGACTTAGTCAATATATGTATTATCTTTATCTATATATAATATAAAACCAAAACTTTAGACTTTGATTTAACTTTTTATAATTTTGACAAATGAACTTTGCAAGATTCAAAATTGTATTAGACTACAATACAAAAACATAAAAGCCAAAAATAACATGCTAGTTAAAAAAAAAAAAGAAAAAAAAAGAAGAACCCACTACTATTGCTACTGATATAAAGGTAATGGATGTTGCCAAAGTATCTTCATATTACTTTAAAATCATAGAGGTTCTCTTTGTCCAAAAAAAAAAAAAAAGTTAATTTAGTCTGATTTATAAACAATTTTCTACTGATATGGAGGTAATAAATTTTGTCAAAGCATCTTTATATTCATTCGTTTTTAACTCATTGTAGCATTTAATATAGGATATATTTGAAATGGAGCCTAGACCATTCGATCTTTCTCTGCTAACTCAACAACATCATATCTCTAATGATGCTTTGGAAGGCAATGTATGTTGGGAGATCAAAATTTATTAATGTTATAATAATATTTACAATTATTCAATTTACATTAAAATAAATTCAAAATTACCAATATAACGTTGTTCATTTTTTTTATTTATTTTTTTAAAATTTTAGGTTTCCACTTTACGAGTGCGACGCCAAAGGTTTGTACTTCCCAAGCAATTAGGTGAGTGTATTGCCCCATATTTGCATAAATGTAAACTATATCGTGTCACTCGCCTATCGCATATTGATCTTGATTGGGGTCTTATCACTTCTATGGTGGAGCGGTGGTGATCGGAAACCATACATTTCACCTACTTACTTGTGAAATGACGATCACCTTACATAATATAGCAATCATGACAAGATTTGGATTGGGGAATTGTTTGTCAAAATTTACTTGGGGTTAGACCCCCCTGAAATAGCATTAGACTATAGCAGCCTTAAAATAACTTGGGTACACAATACATTTTCAAACCTAGTAGGGTGCCAATTTGGTAACAATCCAACAGTATGCTAGAGCATACATGTTCTAGATTTTGGCTCTATTATTTGGAAATAAGAGCCAAAGTAAATTGCACTGCTGCTTTTTTCAACTGTTAGTGGACTTTAGGGAAGCTGGGGAATATAGTTGGGGTAGTGCCACCCTTGCTTTTTTATATATAAAGAAATGTGTTCAGTTGTTATTAAAAAAAGTACGGAGGTTGCGGGCCTTGTTTTCATATTACAATTATGGGCATGGGTGTCTCTTCCATATTTGACTTCAATTCTAAAAAAATCCAACGAATTTAAATGGCGATGACCCATATGGCTGTAGGTATATTATTGACTTTCTATTTCTATACAAAATTGTATATTATAACGTTTATCCTTAATACTTCTAAAATTTAAAATCAGTGGCAATCATTTATTGCGTATATGTGGGCGACCAAGAGAACTTTTATTCATACACCAACGCACGTTCTATGTGCATATTGTTCTAATTACAATACACATCATAATAAATAGGTGATATATGTTGTCGCACTGCATCAATGATTAATTTATTACTAATGTAATTGTCTTGATCAATTATAAATTTATAACATAATCATTGTAATTGGAAATGCAAATTGTTCGAACATCGTACGATAATTATTTGCATCCATGGTGTCTTTTAGAAAAACATATATGGATTATTTCCATCCAGAAAGAGTAATGCGACAGTTTGGATTGTAGCAAGGATGTTCAAAGTTGCCTACTGACAATTTCGATAAATCCATACATTACATAAAATATTTTCTTTTACGTTTACATTTTGAAAATATTTTACATAGAGCCAAACACCCCTAAGTTACAAATTAAATTTGCTTTTCAGGGATTGTATTCAACTTTTCTTGGATTACATGAGGGGTGTTAAAGTGGATAAGTTATTAAAAACTCACAACAAATTGTACATTCTTTGACAAGTAATGTGACTTCAGCATGACTTAGATTGTATAAGAGCATTAGTATCCAGTATCTAAAATATATCATATTTTATCATCTCAAAAGTTACTTTATCTATTATACCTTACCATTTTAGAATACATTTAACATCGAAACTTTTATTTTAAAATACAACACATTAAAATAATATGAGTTATATAATAAAATAATAAACAAATTATCTCTCTCTCTCTTCACTTTCTAATTTTTGTTATAGCCTCTTTGTCACTCTTTCAACAACCAAACAACCCAATCACCACCACGCCACCACCATGCCCGCCACTGTCCACCAAAATCCCATCAGAACCAAAAACCAAAAAAAAAAAAAAAACCCCACCAAATACTCACCAAAAACCCAGCAAACCCATAGCAAAAACAACCAAACAACCCACTGCCCACCACACCGCCACCACTGCTCACCATGCCAACCCAGCCAACCAATTCAAAATCCAACCCATCTGAACCCAAAAGTCAAAAATCCATAGCAAAAAATCAAACAACCCATTAGAACCCACTCGCCACGCTGTAATCATGTTGTGACCACGCCGATCTCTGTCATGCTGTGACCATTTCGAATCCAACCTAGCTTTGGTGGCAAGCTTTGAACGAGAGAGAGAAATGTGAGAGAGGGAGTAAGGAGTGAGGATTGAAGGAAAGAGAGAGAATTAGAGGAAAAAAAAGAGAGACAAAGAACTGAGTGGCTGATAGAGAGAGAAAAAAAAATTATACAATATGCTACGAGTAACGTCATACAAGTAAGACAGTATTGTAGCAAGATTGTAAAAAAATTTACAATTAGAAGCCCGAGTAATGCATGTTTTTTGCGCCTTGATGTTAAAGTATAGCATATCATGAGTTATACCAGCCCGGATACTAATGCTCTAAGTGTGTTTAGGTGAAGAGTTATTTTAGAATGTGGACAAATCAAACTTAAATATTGATGGCTTTTCTCTTGGGAATCATGGCTTGGCAGGTAGGGGTGGGCTTATTATTAGGAATCATCAATCATCTTGGTGGGTGGGTTAAGGGTTTTGCCCTCTCCGTAGGTCATAGAGATGGGCTTTCTCTTTCTCCTCTTGATGATTCTTGGTTCCTTCTGAGCAGGATTCTTAATGCCGAGTGAAGCAATCCTATATATAAAGAGGCAAACAATTGTGCAAATGTACTGGCAAGAAGTGGTGCTAAGTTATTGGATGATTTTGTTATATTTGAAAACCCTCTATGTATTTTGTTAGTACTTAATCAAGATGCTGTGAGTTGTATAACCTTAAGGCCTTGTACCGACAATGCTAGTATTGTGTGTCTCTTCTTTGCTTCCACGACAATTTTGTTTATCTTAAAATAATATTATACGATATTGATGAATTTTGGCAAATCAATTCAAGCTTATATACACATATTTGGAGGGGGCTGAGCATCTTGGTTTGTTGATATATTTATTCGTGAGAGTTTTGTGCAACAATTGGAAGTTCGTTCTTTATATTGCTTAGTTTTGCTATTATCTTGATTTTCTTGAATATTGAACTTCGATCTAATTGTTAAAAATGTTATCTTGTTTTTATTTTTATTGGTTACTTTTTAAATAATACCTTATATCATATATGTATATGTTACAATTAAGAAGTTTACAAGTAGAGGAAGAATTGAATGATTATTCCTCAAATATATTGATAAG
>JARYZH020002798.1:0-13613 GCA_030021035.2 Notholithocarpus densiflorus
TTTTTTTTTTTCTATTTAGCTTTTTTATATTACTATTCATGATCTTATTACACTTTCTAGAATGAGTTAACTTTTAGTTTATTTGTAGTATTTTTAGCCAAGAAAAAAAAAACTTTTAGTTTCAGCTAAAATAACATTACACGTATTTAAATAACATATTTCTAAAAAATACAAATAATGTTATTAGAACAACATTACCAAACGGGCTTTAAATATTTTTATAATCTAAATATTCGCAAACGGACTCTAATTGATAACACTAATTATTCTTATAATCTTTTGCAAATACTCTTCGGAAATATCATATTACTAATTGCATGACATGATATATAATGACTTACTAATTTTTTTATTTGTCTTTTTTTTTTCTTTTTTTTTTTTTTTTTTGCCATCTGTAGGATATTATTGGTGGTGTGAGACAGCTTGAATATTTAATTAGGATTTGTGGCAAAAAGCATGAGTAAATGTGCTTAGAAAATGAAAATTTCAAGTCCTAATGGGTTTCAACTAATGAAACAAAGAGTAAACTTGCATGCCCTGTTAGAAAAAATTTTAGAATCATTTTAGAATTAGTTCATAACATGAAGGTACTAGAAGATTTTTATAAAAACGAGAAAAATATTTTTCTGAGCAACTTTAAGAAATTAAAGAAAAAACAAACACATAGAACATTGTAAACAACAAATAATTGGATTCAACTGAAAGCAAAATATAGCATTAGCAAAATATATTATTTATTTTTATTATTATTATTATATAACTACAAACATTGTAATAATCCAGGAGATCTAGTAAGATTTTCTATAACTCAACCCTTTATAAATTGTATTATTGTGATTTTTCTTAATCTTTTGTACTCAGTTATTATCAATTGTTACATCTATTTATTGGACAAAGATATATTGCATAATATGTTTGGTAGTTTATAATAAAGATTATGTATAATGACTTGTCAATTATATTATAATTATTGTTATATGTGTATGTGTATTATTATTATTTTTATTTAGTACAATTAATCGTACATTTGTGTTTCTTTTGGTATAAAAAATGTATTAAGTTTCTTGAATCTCTACTTTTTAGGCTGCTCTTAAAATATTTAGCTAAACTAATCCAAAAACTCTACTTTTGCTATTTTAGCTATCTATTATTTTCATACACATGTCAGTCTCAATATTTTATTAACATTGTAATTTAATGTAACGAGGATAAAGGCTCATTACATGTAGTGATGAGACTATCTTCTTTAAAAACTTTAGCTAATTTAGTGAGGCTGATGCACGCTTGTTTCAGTTGAGTTTAGATAAATTTTTGTTGAAATATTAAATTGGCAAGACTAATATGAATGCTTTTATAGGTTGGAAAATAAATTATTGTATATATGTTTTGTAAATATTATACGATAATATACTGGAAATATTATATATGGTTATATTTTATTGTTAATAGTAATTATTGTGTGTGATTATTTTTATTAAAACAATTACTATTATTCAAAATTTAGCTTTGATAAATCCTTTATTCGAGTCTCTTTCAATTTCATTATAAACTACAAGCATTGTAAGTTATATTTAATATTTAGCATAAAAATCTGTAGTAGTTATTATATATAAATCTTATTATTTTTTATTGTTGTTCTTTTATTTTTATTTATGATTATTTTTTTATAAGATATTTATGATTATTTGATTGCCTTTTTTTTTTTTTTTCTTTTCTTGAGAGTATCACTCTATAATTCCTTCACTTCTCAACCCTCTAATTTAATTTGAAATTATTTTCTTATATAGATGGTTTGTAAAAAATATGCCTTAAGATATTGTAATTTTTTAGTCATAGTGTTTATATATTGAAGATATTGTTAAAACATATCTTCACTTATGTTACAGTTTTTATTATGTGTGTATGAATGTAAGAATACGATAATTAGTGTTGGTAATATGGGGATGATAATTTTCATTTAGGTGTGGATTACACAACATGGTACTATCAATATGATCACTTATTCACGACACCAGAGGTGGCTGTCCATGTGTACCAAGTTAATATTTTAGTTTTTTCTATAATGCTACACTAATATTGATAACAAATTATTATTTTAGCTTTTTCAATATTACTGCACTAATAATTTATTTTCTATTTATGTGGCAGCAAACTGAGATAAATATGTTAAATTTGGCTGTGACAAACCAACAGAGAAATGACCTAACTGCACAACATGTCCTAGTAATAGTAGAGAGCCTTAGTCGAGTGAAGTTATCGATGGAAACAAATATTTCCTCCGTCTCTATTGAGTGGGTGACACACTTCGGGTGACGACAGGGGCACCAACGTGGACAACGCGAAAATGATGAAGCTGGACTATTCATCTTTACACAGCACAATATGTACAACTCTACTCAAGTTGGGCCATCAACATTTGCCTGTAATGAGCCAACCACCTTCAATGAGTATAATCCAATTAGTGTCAATGAATACTGTATGTCTTTATATCAACAAATTGGATCATCCATTTCTCTAGGACAAGGATTTAAGGGTTTGCATAGTTATGATCATTATCTTTAACCTAGTTCAACACTTCCATCCTATTTTAGGCAATACAATTATGACCGGGATAGCCAATCCCCTTTCCCACAACATCCGTATCCAACTTTATATGATGGCCAACCCATGTTTAATCCATTTCACAATAATCCATATCAACATAGGCAGTACAATTATGAACAACATGACTCGTTCATCACACCACAACCTTCCCAACTATCCCCTCATGTTGGTGATTTCTACACGCCACCAAATACATGGGCATGTGCTCCGAACTCTGAGGAAAAGGCCTCCATAACACACTTTGAGGAAGATGCCTCAATTGAGGACAGTGGGAAAGATGCAGAAGATATGGAGGTGTCATTAGATGATGAAAGTGACGAATGTGGTAATTGTCAAACAGATTTTGATATTAAAACGCAGCTAAGGCGCATGGCGAAAAGTCTCTTCTAAGATGGTTGTACCTGTGCAAACACGAAGGTACCCTCAACGAGTAAATAGGCATCCTCCATGTTGTGGAACACAACAAAAACTTAATGTACCCCATCGTAACAATCACTAATCAATATAAAATGACTGTTTATTAAGAATATATTAAAGTATTATTGTTGTTTATGCATTATTGTTACAAAAAATATTATGCCTAGATAGTATACATATCACATTATACTACTAGTCACAAGACCTTTGGGAAAATAAGAAATGTGTACACATATTTTGGCATTTCAAATTAGTGCCCAATTAATCTAATCATACATCAATTTAATATAATTTTCCAATCTTACAAATCCAACATAAAGTTTATATGTGTAGCTACAACTGTAGGCGTAGAATAGGCAAAAAAATAATGTGTCAAACTTCTATTTTTCTAGTTAATTTTTTTTTCTTTGCATGATGGCTACTGGGGTGTACATTTTTATTTTCGTTCTCCACAGCCTCTCTTTCAAACCCTTGTAAAAGTGTCAAAGAAAAATAAAACTTTCACCATATAATTTTCGTCTAAATTTATAGCAGTAACTTGTGAGTTAATTTTGGCCTTCAAAGCTTGTGAATTTCAAAAAGCTCAAAATTGGAAAATTGTAGATATTTAAGTCACGGTTCTAGCCCATCCAACCTTGAGTCAATTGGATTTTTGAGGAGAGAGATACGTCCAAAATATTGATTAGTGCTCAAATTTGATTTTTCCTCTTCAAATTGTGGCCCTGTGATTTCTTTCCTTATTTGAAGCTTTGAACATGGTAAATGACCAAAGCACTCCATAAAAAAGTATACATTTTAAGGTGTTATTGAACCCCTAAACTATAATACACAATATATATATACACACACACATAGACACACAAAATAAACGTACACCCCAATCCAACCTGTAGTGATAGAAAACATCATAGCATATATGCTTGTCAATGGAATTAGTACCAACTTGTTCTTTCAAATAATACAAACTAACAATATGGTCCAACTCCTAAAAAAAAATAAAAACGGTCCAACCAATCCTCAGAAGTAGATTGAATACTTATATTGGGTCATTCCGTTTGACCACTAGTGGAGCTAGCCACAGTTCGAGTAGGGCATGTTCTTCTATTATGTCCTTCTTGCCTACAGAGACTGCACAATGGCCTTGGTTGATGCTTTGTCCCTAAATCCATTTCATTTCGAAGCCAAGTTAATCTTGGTCGACCTTTTGGACGGCACAGATTGACATTAGGATACAAAACTGGGAAATCAGGCTAATTCCAATGTACATTGTCTGAAACCATGCGAAATCTAGGTGCATAACAAGCAACTTGTTTTTCCAAATGGTAGCAGCGGTCAATATTTCGCATTGCAGAGATGCTTTGATATTTTCACACGGCAATGATATGTGAGCACGAAATCATATAAACCTGCCATTTTTGACAACTACAAGTTCTTTGCCTCAAATTTACCTCATGACGATGATTACTCCTATATGCAGAGTTAGGGTTTATTGGTGTTTTGACTTCAAACAGCCCATCTTCATGACTGAACACAGTAATTGAATGCTTTGGTGCTTTTTTTTTCCCCATTTATTGAATTTATTCTTTGTATAGGCTGTAATGAGTTCAGCGGCTGTAACCTCTACACGTGCCTCAGTATACCGATCGGCAAAGTAGGCTACACAACGGTAGTATGTAAGTTCAACTAACGCAGTTATAGGTAGATTTCTAGCACTCTTTAGAATACCATTGAAGCTTTCAGACAAGTTTGTGGTCATTGCCCCATAACGATGTCCACCAATGTGTGCTAATGTTCACTTCTGCACCAGTATGTACCTTAAATACTTATATTCTATCCCTGGTTATTTGATACTTTCATAGCTGATTCTCCATGCTTGCCCACATTACCATATCCTTCAAGTTTTTATTCCCAATTTGTTGATTGAAATTGCTAGCCACATGGCGAAGGCAAAAACGATGATACCAACGTGTCGATTGACATATAGTTCGTATCGCTGACATTATACTAGGGTGATGATCAGATATGACACATATCCCATCCCGATTAGTGACATTAATCTTAATACAACGCAAAAACCAATACCAGCTATCATTAATTTCCTTCTCCACAATGGCAAAGGCAAGTGGAAAAAGTCTATTGTCACCATCCCACGTTGATGCAATTAGTAACTTACCTCTGTACTTACCATATAGGAAAGTTCCATCTATACTAATCACTGCCCTACAATGTTGAAAACCTTCAATTGATGGACCAAAAGCCTAGAACACTCTCTCGAATATCGCACAGACTAGCACAGTAGCAGGTATTGTTCTCTAAATAACCCTGTTGTCCGGGTTTGAATTAGTCAAGACTTTCAACTATTTTGGCAATAATTGGTAAGATTTGTCTCAATCACCAAATGCTCTATCAATTGCCTTTTGTTTCGCCTCCCACACCTTAAAATAAGAAGGCTAGTATTGGTACTTATTATAAAAAGTCTGTTGAAGCGAAGAAATCTTTAAGGTTGGATCATTTTTGACAACATCCCTAAACTCTTTCTCAATAATATGAGTGTCTAATTTCTCGTGATCTTGTGTGAGCATGAACTCTGTACATGTGTGTGGACTATTGTATTTCCTAACCTCAAAGAACCCATGTGTAGTCCGAAAGCATACTCGAAGACACCAAGAACAATGTTTGCACCTTATAGACCAACATGCTGGATCTGATTCTTTTACACTAAATGTTTGGTTCCTCTTGATGTGATATTGTTTAACAGCAGCTTGTAGTTCATCCTTATCAGCAAAAAGCAAGCCAACATAGAACTCTTGGGTAGGGTCCTAAGTACTCTGAATGGGGTTTTCAAATGGTGGGGTTGGATCAATTATATTATCCCACGTGTTCTGTGAAAAGTTTAGTGATGAAGGTTGATGGAATGCCATTGCTGGACTGCTTTCATGATTAGGTTCATTGGGAAGCTCATGTTCATCTCCAACATCATCAAGGACCTCGTCATTATCAAGTTGGTCATCACTATCCATGGCTCACATCCTTTCTGGTAATGTATGGACCACATTTTGAGTAGTAGCAGCTATGCGGTGTGTATCATTGGGATCATTAGCAGCTCTCTGAGTGACGGTTTGGTCATACTAAGCTTCAGACTCAAAACAAGTAGTCTTTGGGGCGACATGCTTAGTTGGATTATCATAGTCAGCATCACTGGTGTTCATTGGCCGATAAGGAACATGTTGGTTCTCAGTTGCAACATGGGTATATAGAGCATGATAGTCAGCACCACCAATGTTGATTGGGGAATGAGCCGCATCTTCAGACTAATGACCAGTATGAGTGGCATATGGATCATGAAAGTGTCCGCCATGTGAATAATTAAACGATGCACTCGGTTCTTCGTTGGCATATTGAATGGGAAAAACATCTCGGTGGCTTCTTATGGGCTCTACACCCATGTACAACTTTGCACTTACAAATCCATATTGGCAGCCTAACATATCGAATATTGCATTGACACCATTATCATCTTCTACCAAAACTTGCTGGTAAATCACAAGATGTAGATGACATTGAAAAGGAAATCTATACCAAATAGTAAGTTTTGAATCTTCTCTGTTTATATGAAGCGTGGATGCTACTCCATTACATAGATCTTCAAATGTAACACCCCGGCTTATTGGAAGCATAGAAGGAGGTGGCCCTTCGTAATAAACCTCATTTTTGCCATGTTTAATTATTCCACTAGAATGAATGAGAAAAATAAATAACTTTTTTGCCATTTACTCTAAAACATAACAATAGTATTCATATATTAATACTACACAACCATTAAAATGCAATACAAGAAGGTAATCTATTAAAAATATTCAATGTTTAAATAGCTAGAACTGAGAGAATTCTATTAAAGAGGATTGGTTCACTGATAATTTATTATTATCCATCATAGTAGTTAAAATTATTTTTTGTTTCCTTTTTCTTAACTTAGCATAACATTAACATTTATAAGGATCTATTATGGTTACGTTAATTATTTTATGTAACTTTTATTTTGTTTCTTTTAAAACAAGACAGATTATATAATGTTCTCATGCATCCATACGATAATAGATAAATATTTCTAATATCGTACAATTTTCTTTATTATTATTATACCTAAAACTTAGATTTTAAGGTTTATGAGCATATACTAACCTTTTTTTTTTTTTTGGGTTTTCTTATACCATACGTGTATATTATAGGCTAACAAAGTAAGTATTTCTTTAAGGAAAATTTATGTCAATTTTGAAATATATTTTTGCTATATGAAATTTTAGGCAAGAATTCGTGGACAAATAATTTAAAACATATCATACAAATTAGTTCATGTTGCAAAACATAATACAAAAACAAGATTTTCATGCTTAGCTATGCCCCTAAAACATATCAATATGAATATTATAAAAAAAAAAGTAACTACTTAAGAGATGTAATTTTCCTTGTAAGAGATAAAGAACGGATAGATATTTGCAAGTGCTGTTTTTTATAGTTGTTTGTAGAATGTATGGCACGCATAGGAATGGCAATGGGTCGGGTTCGGGCCGGGTTTTTTCATACTTGGATCCGACCCACGGGCCTGGACTTGTGGCCCGGACCCGGCCCGTTTATTAAACGGGTTTTTTTTTTTCTGGGGCCCAAACCCGCCCCGTCGGGCTCCACGAGGCCCGTCCAGCGAGGTCAGATTTGGGCCCAATCTGCAGCCCAATAAAAAAACAGTCCAAAAATGCCTCCCTGTCCAGCAATGTCTTTTTATTTTTATTTTTGGCCCAATCACCGTCTAGCAATGTCTTTTTTTTTTTTTTTTGAGGCACTGCATCAATAACAAACACAAAAAACAAATCAAATACAAACCAAATCTCATTAAAAAAAAAAAAAAAAAAAAAAACTACAAGCCAACCACAACAATTAACTACAATGAACTAGCCCTGAAACAAACCCAAAGTTATTAGAAAGACAAAAAAAAAAAAAAAAAAGGGACTAAAACAATATGATTGGTGACCTAGTCCCTTAGTTTTTAACTGGAAAAGATTGAAACTAATCGCGTTTAATCGTAAGTTTTTTTACTAAAAATAACATTTTATAAATTATTAAAAAATAAAAATCAGAGAAAGAGAGAAGCAATGGCTGTGAGAAACAAACTTGTGATGAACTTCAGGGTCGGCGGTGACAACTTGAGACCAGTGGTGACAGCGCTTGAGGGTCGGCGGTGAGAGCTTGACTGCTTGAGGCTGGCGGTGAGATCGAGTGATGGCCGGCGGTGACAGAGCTTGAGACCGGCGGTGATAGTGCTTAAGGGGCTGGCGGTGAGATCGAGGGATGGCCGGCGGTGATTGAGCTTGAGGGTGAGTGAGGGTGAGTGAAAGTGAGGAGAGTGAGAGAAATGAGAGGGTAGGGATGGGGCGGCTGAGTGCTTGAGTGAAATGAGAGGTAGGGTTTTATTAGGTTATATATATATATATATATTTATGGTTTTTTTGGTAATTTTTTATCTAAGTGGGTCGGGTCGGGTCCGGGTTCGAGCCGGGTTTTTCTCAAACCCCGGACCCGACCCGAACCCGCTCTGGGTTTTTTTTTTAAAACCCATACTCGACCCTATTCTTTATCGGGCCGGGTACCCGCGGGTCGGGCAAAATTTGCCATCCCTAGGCACGCATGAATTGAAAATGGTTGGTAGAATTATGAGGGGAATAAGAGTGGAGAAAAAGGTTAATGGAATTTTTAGGGGAAAAAGAGTAGAAAATAAGAACCGTGGAAGCTTCAGTAACATTAGTGCTGTTTAAATAGGATGCAAGTTTCATATAATTTAAATTCTTAGATTTTAGATTGTATAACTAGATACGCCAATTGACCAAATACAACACAATACACCAAGATGGGACACTCTGATACAAACAAATTACTTAACTATAAACATATATTCATTGCAAAGAATCTCTGCAAAGAATCTTTACAAAAATCTCAGTTTCTTTGTTGTTGTTGTTGTTGTTGTTGTTTTTTTTTTTTTTTTTTTTTTGTTTATAGTGTGCACATCGATCATTTTTTTCTTCCATAATTTTCTCTCATGCATGGATAGGAATCTAGCATTGAATAAGAATCTATGTACTTTTTTTCATGAGAATAAGAATCAATGTACTTGAATCGATCATTATTTGTTTTATAGGGCAAATCATGCAAAGAATACTTTTACAATACGAAATAAAAGAACATGACATACACATAAACCAAATTGCTTCGGTCAAAAAAACCTACTGACACACGGAAAGAATAAGAATATGTACATGTGTACTTTTTAGAATAAGAATCCAAAATATTTTTTTTATCCAGACAATTCTCTCTCTTTCTCTCTCCCTCTCTCTCTCTCTCTCTCTCCTCCAATTTTCGGCAACTCCATTGCCACAATTTTTATTTTTATTTTTCCTTCCATTTCGGCAACAACATTGCCACAAATCAATTGCGACATTTATTTTTTTTCCCCTTCCATTTTGGCAATTCCATTGCCATAAAAAAAATTTTCCCCTCATTTTTGGCAACTTCATTGCCAAAATTACTATTAAATTCCTCCACTGGTTTCGGCAATTCCATGGCCACAAATCAATTGCCACAAAATTTTTGTTTTTCCTCCAATCCATTGCCAAAATTATTGCATTGATTTCCTCCTGAAGATTTCGGCAACTTGGTTGCCACAATTGGTTTCCCTTACGGGCACTCCACCTAGCACTTCGAGCACTTCACCTGAGCAGAGTTTCGGGCAGCAAGAATTTCGGTAATGAGATTACTGAAATTCAAAATTTTCTCCCTCTTTTCTCTCTCGTACTTTTTGTTAGAATTTCGGCAATGGTGTTGCCGAAATTCACTCTCTTTCCTCAATTTCCTAAATAACTTTGAATAGTACCCATATCACAAATAAACTCGATTTTTTGCAATATTCAGCCAAAAGACTTAGTCAATATATGTATTATCTTTATCTATATATAATATAAAACCAAAACTTTAGACTTTGATTTAACTTTTTATAATTTTGACAAATGAACTTTGCAAGATTCAAAATTGTATTAGACTACAATACAAAAACATAAAAGCCAAAAATAACATGCTAGTTAAAAAAAAAAAAGAAAAAAAAAGAAGAACCCACTACTATTGCTACTGATATAAAGGTAATGGATGTTGCCAAAGTATCTTCATATTACTTTAAAATCATAGAGGTTCTCTTTGTCCAAAAAAAAAAAAAAGTTAATTTAGTCTGATTTATAAACAATTTTCTACTGATATGGAGGTAATAAATTTTGTCAAAGCATCTTTATATTCATTCGTTTTTAACTCATTGTAGCATTTAATATAGGATATATTTGAAATGGAGCCTAGACCATTCGATCTTTCTCTGCTAACTCAACAACATCATATCTCTAATGATGCTTTGGAAGGCAATGTATGTTGGGAGATCAAAATTTATTAATGTTATAATAATATTTACAATTATTCAATTTACATTAAAATAAATTCAAAATTACCAATATAACGTTGTTCATTTTTTTTATTTATTTTTTTAAAATTTTAGGTTTCCACTTTACGAGTGCGACGCCAAAGGTTTGTACTTCCCAAGCAATTAGGTGAGTGTATTGCCCCATATTTGCATAAATGTAAACTATATCGTGTCACTCGCCTATCGCATATTGATCTTGATTGGGGTCTTATCACTTCTATGGTGGAGCGGTGGTGATCGGAAACCATACATTTCACCTACTTACTTGTGAAATGACGATCACCTTACATAATATAGCAATCATGACAAGATTTGGATTGGGGAATTGTTTGTCAAAATTTACTTGGGGTTAGACCCCCCTGAAATAGCATTAGACTATAGCAGCCTTAAAATAACTTGGGTACACAATACATTTTCAAACCTAGTAGGGTGCCAATTTGGTAACAATCCAACAGTATGCTAGAGCATACATGTTCTAGATTTTGGCTCTATTATTTGGAAATAAGAGCCAAAGTAAATTGCACTGCTGCTTTTTTCAACTGTTAGTGGACTTTAGGGAAGCTGGGGAATATAGTTGGGGTAGTGCCACCCTTGCTTTTTTATATATAAAGAAATGTGTTCAGTTGTTATTAAAAAAAGTACGGAGGTTGCGGGCCTTGTTTTCATATTACAATTATGGGCATGGGTGTCTCTTCCATATTTGACTTCAATTCTAAAAAAATCCAACGAATTTAAATGGCGATGACCCATATGGCTGTAGGTATATTATTGACTTTCTATTTCTATACAAAATTGTATATTATAACGTTTATCCTTAATACTTCTAAAATTTAAAATCAGTGGCAATCATTTATTGCGTATATGTGGGCGACCAAGAGAACTTTTATTCATACACCAACGCACGTTCTATGTGCATATTGTTCTAATTACAATACACATCATAATAAATAGGTGATATATGTTGTCGCACTGCATCAATGATTAATTTATTACTAATGTAATTGTCTTGATCAATTATAAATTTATAACATAATCATTGTAATTGGAAATGCAAATTGTTCGAACATCGTACGATAATTATTTGCATCCATGGTGTCTTTTAGAAAAACATATATGGATTATTTCCATCCAGAAAGAGTAATGCGACAGTTTGGATTGTAGCAAGGATGTTCAAAGTTGCCTACTGACAATTTCGATAAATCCATACATTACATAAAATATTTTCTTTTACGTTTACATTTTGAAAATATTTTACATAGAGCCAAACACCCCTAAGTTACAAATTAAATTTGCTTTTCAGGGATTGTATTCAACTTTTCTTGGATTACATGAGGGGTGTTAAAGTGGATAAGTTATTAAAAACTCACAACAAATTGTACATTCTTTGACAAGTAATGTGACTTCAGCATGACTTAGATTGTATAAGAGCATTAGTATCCAGTATCTAAAATATATCATATTTTATCATCTCAAAAGTTACTTTATCTATTATACCTTACCATTTTAGAATACATTTAACATCGAAACTTTTATTTTAAAATACAACACATTAAAATAATATGAGTTATATAATAAAATAATAAACAAATTATCTCTCTCTCTCTTCACTTTCTAATTTTTGTTATAGCCTCTTTGTCACTCTTTCAACAACCAAACAACCCAATCACCACCACGCCACCACCATGCCCGCCACTGTCCACCAAAATCCCATCAGAACCAAAAACCAAAAAAAAAAAAAAAACCCCACCAAATACTCACCAAAAACCCAGCAAACCCATAGCAAAAACAACCAAACAACCCACTGCCCACCACACCGCCACCACTGCTCACCATGCCAACCCAGCCAACCAATTCAAAATCCAACCCATCTGAACCCAAAAGTCAAAAATCCATAGCAAAAAATCAAACAACCCATTAGAACCCACTCGCCACGCTGTAATCATGTTGTGACCACGCCGATCTCTGTCATGCTGTGACCATTTCGAATCCAACCTAGCTTTGGTGGCAAGCTTTGAACGAGAGAGAGAAATGTGAGAGAGGGAGTAAGGAGTGAGGATTGAAGGAAAGAGAGAGAATTAGAGGAAAAAAAAGAGAGACAAAGAACTGAGTGGCTGATAGAGAGAGAAAAAAAAATTATACAATATGCTACGAGTAACGTCATACAAGTAAGACAGTATTGTAGCAAGATTGTAAAAAAATTTACAATTAGAAGCCCGAGTAATGCATGTTTTTTGCGCCTTGATGTTAAAGTATAGCATATCATGAGTTATACCAGCCCGGATACTAATGCTCTAAGTGTGTTTAGGTGAAGAGTTATTTTAGAATGTGGACAAATCAAACTTAAATATTGATGGCTTTTCTCTTGGGAATCATGGCTTGGCAGGTAGGGGTGGGCTTATTATTAGGAATCATCAATCATCTTGGTGGGTGGGTTAAGGGTTTTGCCCTCTCCGTAGGTCATAGAGATGGGCTTTCTCTTTCTCCTCTTGATGATTCTTGGTTCCTTCTGAGCAGGATTCTTAATGCCGAGTGAAGCAATCCTATATATAAAGAGGCAAACAATTGTGCAAATGTACTGGCAAGAAGTGGTGCTAAGTTATTGGATGATTTTGTTATATTTGAAAACCCTCTATGTATTTTGTTAGTACTTAATCAAGATGCTGTGAGTTGTATAACCTTAAGGCCTTGTACCGACAATGCTAGTATTGTGTGTCTCTTCTTTGCTTCCACGACAATTTTGTTTATCTTAAAATAATATTATACGATATTGATGAATTTTGGCAAATCAATTCAAGCTTATATACACATATTTGGAGGGGGCTGAGCATCTTGGTTTGTTGATATATTTATTCGTGAGAGTTTTGTGCAACAATTGGAAGTTCGTTCTTTATATTGCTTAGTTTTGCTATTATCTTGATTTTCTTGAATATTGAACTTCGATCTAATTGTTAAAAATGTTGTCTTGTTTTTATTTTTATTGGTTACTTTTTAAATAATACGTTATATCATATATGTATATGTTACAATTAAGAAGTTTACAAGTAGAGGAAGAATTGAATGATTATTCCTCAAATATATTGATAAG
>JARYZH020002799.1:0-13612 GCA_030021035.2 Notholithocarpus densiflorus
CACTTAGCAGGAGGTCTGAGGGACCCGACATAGCTAAATCTCTTATTAGCAGAAGATCCGAGAGGATCCGACATAGCTAAGGCTCTTCTTAGCAGGAGGTCACAGTGTTGATTTCCCCGAAACGTGTGGTCCGAGGAGCATGCATGTACTAAGGTTCTGTTCAAGCACTTGTAGAGATGTCACAGTGTTGATTTCCACGAAGCATGTGGTCTGAGAACTTCAGGCATGATTTGGGTTCTGTTTAACCATTTAGCAGGGGGACCTCCAAAACTAGCCCTGTTGCTGAGCCCCTTTGATTTGTTGCAGCATCAACATATATCTTCTAGAATAGAGGTTCTTGTAGGGAGATTGTGCCAACTGATTTTCCATCCATACATTGATTCTCGGCTTCTTCCTCCAATGGGATTTCAGCGAATCGAGCTACTAGACTCGCGAGAACTAGCCCCTAGACAGAGGTACGGTGCATGTTCTTTACGTCATAAGCCCCTAGAACTGTCCGCCATTTAGCAATCCTCCCCACGTAGTCAGCACTTCGAAGTGTAGACCTGAGTAGAGGCCGAGTTATGATAACAACTGTGTGTGTTCTTGGAAATTTTAGGGAAGCCTTCGTGTAGCATGCGCCATCGCCAAAATGGTTTTCACCAGGGACTCTCGCTGATGGGGGCTTGATCCTGCCATGATTAACCGTTGCACTTACTAACACACAAGCTCTTCCCACAGATGACGCCAATTGTAAGGACTGGGTCTGAGCACTTCTATTGTTGGAAAAGTGGACTCAGGCTCAACTAGCCCTAAACAATAAATTTGTAAAGGATGGCTTTAAGAGCTAGGTTTTAGTGAGGATAGCAACGAATAAACATGGTTATGGGTAAACTGAATAGCAAGAAAACGGGCCTTAAGTGTTAGAATCTGTCCTGGACGTTGGTTCGAGGAGCTTTCTTGTTCTTATTATTTCCTCAGTGCTTGGATATAGAGGTTACAAAGATGATACAGATTGCTACAGTGTTTTCTACTTCCAATCTCCGATCCTTTCTCTAGAGGACCTCTTTACATTTTATACCCTCTTTAGGTTGATCTTGACCTTCCATTTGTTGATCGTGCAGGTCACTACTTGAGTGCTTGTCCCATCAGCCGCCGTCCTAAACCTTCTGTGAGTTGCAGCAACTAAAGCGGCACTGGTCAGGGGTCATTTTCTCGTTAATGCGGCCAGAACGTTAGTTGTGGGCATTTAATGTGGAGGTGACAGCTTCTCCCTGAATTGCTCTTCCAGGGTCCCATGACTGACCCACGGTACTTGTCCTCTTTCTTGGGACGCTCTACAAAACCGCCCTTGATGGCGCGTTGCCCTTCTCTTTTATGATCTCGGTTCGCCGAGAACATGATTGTCCTCGGCGATGCTTCTTGGTAGTTTAGGACTTTCTCCATTCGTCCTCGGACGTCTCTTCCTCCTCGGCGTGGGCCTTGGGCCTAGTATAAAGTGGGCCGGGGTAGTCAGATTCATTGACCCCACATATATTATTTTAATGAGTAGAATAAAAAAATAAAAATTGAGATATTGGTTGTGTTGTAAAATGATATAATATAACTAATAAAGTAATTTGTTAAGATGAAAGTTGCGGGTGCTAAGAGCATCTCCAATGGTCTATGTAAAGGTGAAATATTCTCTATAATAGAGAATGAGACAAAAAAAAGCCACTCCAATGGATTCTCTATATCCAAAAAAATTTTTGGCTCATGAACAGTAGCTCATCAAGTCTGATGGGCTACTGTTCATTTTTCAAATGCTTTTTTTCTATTATAATAATTAGGTGTTGAATAAAAAAATGTTGGAAGATGTGTAGTTAAAAAAAGAATAAATAATGAATGAAGAAATAATATTTAAATGAGATAGAGAATCTGTTAAAAAGTGTATTTGAAAAAATTAGTAGATAAAAATAAAAGTTATTTTTCATCCTCTAAACAATACAAAAATTTAATAAATTTGTTAAAGATGCTCTAATGCTCTAATATATGTGGCCACGCGCATGGGAAAGATTGTGAAATGGATTAAAAGTTGACATTGACAACCAATAAGGGCTAACAAAAATAGTACAAGAATGACGTCAAAAAAATAGTACAAGAATATGATTGATAAGTCTATTGGCCTATCTACAAGTACCATGATTGGCCGACGCCGCTACTAAAGTGAACACCAATTCTTGCCGTTCATCAAGAGTAAGGGTTAGTCAGTAGTCACACTCAAATTTTCACAATAATAAGGTGGTGAATAAAGCTACTAACGCACTTATTTTCAAGTCTAATTAAAGGATCAAGTTTTTTTTTTTGATGAATAATTAAAGGATCAAGTTAAGTTATAATTGATGTATAATAAAAATAGTATTAGTAATAGATTGATGTGAAGATATTGAGTGTAAAATTGAGTATGTCCGTAGAATTGCTAGGACTAAAATATATTTAAATTTACTACCTCTTCCCCCTCCTCTCCTTTCTAAGAGCATTATTATTAGTGGTATTAAAAAGTCATATTGTTATTTTTAGCATCATCAAATGTAAAACTATGCCTACATTGGTGGAGGCAAAGCCAAATAATTTGGCTCCATAACTACAGTGCACAACCAAAAATGGTTGTGCACTGTTGCTCATATGTAAAATAAATTATTATTTTATTCATGTGTTCATGCTGCTTTGTATTATTATTCACATGTTCACAGTACTTTCTATTATTATATACGTGTTCACACTACACTGTAGCTCATTCACGTGTTTACACTATAGCTCATATGTAATGAAAAATATTATTTTATTATGTTAAAAGTTAAAATAAAACTACTAATATTAGATATTTTGTAAAATAAGAAGTTAAAATAGATAAAGTAATTTTTTTTAGAGTCATATCGATAAATTTATGACTATTGATGTGAATACTCCCACTATAAAAGATATATTTATGACTCCACTTGTGTGAATACTCCCACCATAGGCAAAAGGGTATATGAGGACTAAAAATCCATTATGAAACATAGATTAGACAATATAGATTTGACAATATCATTGATAATTCTATTTCGATCGTGAAATATAGATCTGACAATATCATTGATAAGTCTACTTTTTGATTGTAGGCCTATCTACAAGTACCATGATTCTGCCGACGCCACTATCAAAGTGAACACCAATTCTTGCCGTTCGTAAGAAGCAAACATTAAGAGTGTATTTAGATACAGTTTATTTTGTTAAAATTAAAAATTTATTGCTAAAAGTATTATATATAAAAGTAAAAGTTAGTTGAAATAGTATAGCGAGGTCCATGAATTCTACCAAAAAGTTCAGTAGGACTCATGAATAATAGCAAAAATAAGTTAAATAGTAAAATAATTTTAAATTTTCAGCCCTATCCAAACGCACGTTAAGTATCCATTTGACATGATTAATTTTTGCAACCTATTTTTACTATTCAGCTTATTTTTACTATTATTCATGGGTCCTATTGCACTTTTTAATACTATTTATAAGTTTCACTGTACTATTTTAACTAACTTTTACCTTTATCTATAATACTTTCAATAAAAAATTCATAATTTCAACAAAATAAATAAATTCCAAATAAACTCTAATTCTAATGCGTACCTAAGGCACTGCCGTAGCAGTGCCAACTCTCCTTTTTAGTCTTGTTAATACTAGTTCCTGTTAACCAAAAAAAAATTATTAGGGAAAAAAGATACCTATAATATTAGGGCAGGGTCTAAGATGTAGTCTTTTTCTCCTAAGCTATTAATAGAAACAAAGAACGTACATCAATAAAAATGAATGAATGAGATTTCATACTGAGATATTTAGTTGTTGGTAGTATTTAAAGTTGAAAGAAAAACGAAATAGTGATAGCGTTTGTTGGGCAAATTTTACAGGTGTGACCGTGTGAGACATGAGCATGACGATTGAAAATTTAACCAATTTCCCACCCCTGCACACGTAGAGAAGCAAAACTTGTTTAAGAGAGAAGAAGTCAAGTTAATTTTAATGCAATGAAATGAAAGTAACACTTTATTATTAAACAAAAAAAAAAAGATTTTCATTAGAAGTCTCCATTCAAGATTGGGTTGGATAAAGTAATCTTTATAAAAAATGTATTTATTATAATAAGGGCATTATAGGCAATTTAATTTAAATAGCTTTCATTATACCGTTTTAAGATGTACCAAACATGTGGAATACAGATTCAAGATTCTATTACTATAAGGTTACCAAATAATCGAAAATGAATAATTATTATATTACAACATCTTGCATTCATTATAATATCTATTCTTATTTTTATGTAATCATCATTATAGTTTACTAAATGTGACCTTAGTGGCCCCATAATTAACAATAACTATGTATTAGTCACAGTACATTTAAACCCAAGTCATGAAACGAGGCCCATGCATGCCCAATACTGCCTAGAACAAAAACATGTTTGTGTAACTGAGATTTTTTTTTTTTTTTTGTGCGGGCCAAAACAGAGAACTTGGAAATTTCATGAAAACGTTGGGTTTGGGTTTTTTTTTTTTTTTTTTTTGAACATGCCTTGAGATTATAACACGAATTACAAAGCCCAAGGAAAAACAATATTCTCCCAACTATATAAAATAATAAAGAAAAAACAAAAATGGAGAGTGGTTGAAAAACGGGTGAAAGAGAGTAAGGGTTTGTCACACTCAATTTTTCACAATAATAAGGTGATGAATAAAACTAGAAACACACTCATTTTTACATCTAATTAAAGTGTCAAGTTATAGTTGGTGTATGATAAAAATAGTATTAGTGATGGACCGATGTGAAAATATTGAGTGTTGAATTGGGTGTAAAATTGAGTGTGTCCGTAGAATTGCTAGAGCTAAAATATATTTAAATTTACTACCTCTTCCCCCTTCCTCCCCCTTTTAATGCGCAATCATAGGCAAAAGAGTATATGAGGACTAGAAATTCATTGTGAAATATAGATTTAAACATAAAATTGTTGAAGTTTATTTAGTCATTAAAGAACAAAGGACTCGAGTTCCATCAACAACAAAACCTAATGGGTGTTTTGGTTTGATAATAAAACAACAATCATGTAACAAACAACAAATGTTCAAATCTATCACATATATAACAAAAAAAAAAAAAAAATGCAAAGTAGCAAATAAACCTTCCTGCTAAAATTAAAGAGTATTTTCACAAAGTAGTGTAGCCCATTTGATATAGAGAAGTGTTACGTTCATGACATTTTCACATCAAATCATAGGTGGTAAGTTGTTATTGGTTTTAATTTGAATTCACAACTTAAATTACTTTTTTGTCCATTCATAACAGTAAATAACAATCTGCAACCTAAAATTAATTTGTTGTGAAAGTGTTGTGAAAATATTAGGAATATAGCGTTCTAGGAACTTTACCCTCGATTGAATTGGTTTCTTTGTACTATACCACTATGATCATGCGAAAATTATGCAATATAAACCAAGTTATTGGCATGTTAAATGTCTTTCATACAAAATATGGCCACATTTCTATGAAGATTTTTCATATGTGTAGAGTATTTTAAATATACAATAAAAAGTTAAAAAAATTGTAAATTATAAACGGTGTCGTTTCTATTAAATACCTCAATTTAGCTTCAAATAGATTCTTTTCATACCTCACTCAAATTCACGCTTCGCAAAAATAGGGCTTAGTCTAAGGCCTACTTAATACATTTTGGGGTTAGACGCAAATGTAAAATTTATTGTTACTTAGGGTACGTTTGATATGCTGTAATAGCTCCTATAATGGAATAGTTATTCATGTGTAATAGCAATTTGATCATTTGGTTGCATCTTTACTACATGGATTAGTTATTACATTGGAATAACTATTCTTTAAATTGAAGAATAGCTATTCCTCTTTAAAATGGATGTAATAACTATTCCTTTGTGCATATAATAGGTTTTAAAATTAATATATTTCAAAAAATATAAAGTCTCCTTATACATCATCATTTACAAGCTTTCCATATGTAGCAACCAAACTTATGAATAGTAATAATTATTCCATTACAATGTTTTCTATTCCTTTTTTTTTTTTTGAGAGAGTTTCAACTTATAGTGTCCGCTTCTAATGATAGCTCTTTATCATCAGACCAAGACACCAATCAGTTTTTGGTGTAGGCGAGGATTGAACCCCAGATCTCTTATTCAACCATCAGAGACTTTACCAGTTGAGCTAATTGGAACCTACAATGTTTTCTATTCCTAGTAATAAAGATTATTATTCCTAATGTAATCTACATTTAGTGTACCAAACGTACCCTTAATAATTTTTAAGTGATACATGAATTAGAAAAAATAATCCTACATTTTTACATATTTATAAAACATATTTTTACACATTTTTACACATTTTTACATATTTTTACATATTTAAGTGATACTAGACTATTTTCATATATTTATAAAACATATTTTTTAATTTTTAATTATAAAAATATCGAAACAATCAATACCATTAATAAATACCATAGTTTAAATGGTCATTGTCTCTTTTGGCAATGTTGGACTTAGTTATTAAATAATGGGTTTTCAATAATGAATTTGTCTTGAAAATTGTTAATTATAATCTTAATTTTGACAAAGAGATAAATGAAGATTAGAATTTTTGAAAGATTAAAAATTTTTACACTCTTAAACTACCTCAAACATAGTAAAATATGTTAATAAAATATTTAACATTCGAAAAAGAGTATAATATTTTTTTAAAAAAATATTATTTATTAAAATTTTGGGTCTTAAATAAAATTGTTACATCGTAAGAAAGATAGACAAGACATTATACAGACCAATAGAAGTTTTTTTTTTTTTTTTTTTTTTTTTTTTTTTTTTTTTTTTTAAGTGAAGAGACCTTACTTTTTATTATTATTTTTGTGCAATACTATAAGACAAATAGATAAAATATATTCTAGAGGGACCTTCTCCAATTTGGGGCCTTAGGTCATTGCCTAAATGGCCTAATGGTTGAGCCGCTCCTGGGGTGACTTTGAGCCCCCAACCATTCTCATCTCTTCTTGCTCTACCAAGGTCCTCGAAATTGAAAACTTGACCTTCTTGTCCGACCAAGAGCTGAGTGCAGTTGATTTTTTAATTTTCAGTAAGGGGCAACACACACCAACACTATAAACCTTAATTAGCCAGTTGTCCTTCATTGTTGCACGAGTAAGTCTAGAAACACAACCAAATCTGCAATATGTTCAAGTGTCAAATTATGATTGGTGCACTTAATTTTTTTTTTCCTTCAGCAAGTAATTATGGTGGTGGTGTTATTTGTAAGTGTTGAAATCTAATCATAAGTTGACACCCAAAAATGTTGTGAAATGGTTGTGCATTTGCACTGCACCCCATCCTTCCATATCATACCAATTGTGTGTGTGGAGTATGTATCTTATACACCCGACTCATATAATAATTTCTCATGTGTGTTAACCTCATTTGTCAAACCTATGGGATTGTGTACCCAAGAAAAGCCCATGGACTCGTTAGTTTTGTTGGGTTGCCTTCCACTGGTGTTGGATTTATTCCAAATATCAACTTTTTGTTTGGTAAACACTTAGGGCCTTGTTGTGGGTCAAGTGTAATATGAATCTATTTGCTAGTTGGGCCTCGTGTGGTGCAAAATTGGGCCCTGATGGTGAGCCTTGGTCGTGTGGAGTCGTGCGCAAAACCGAAACACCTTGGCCTTTTGGGCTTTCAAAAATTTGGCTAAAAAAAAAATCCTCAGCAACCTTAAATTAAATTCAAGCTTACTGACAAAATAATCCAATGAAACTTGAATACGTTAATACTCAAATCCCCTTTCCTCTCCCTCCTATCAAAACATACTAAAATTTAGAAGTAAACTTTTAAAATTTTCCCTTTCTTTCAATTTTCTTATATGTGATTGAGTTTCTAAAAAAAAAGGAAAAAAAGAAGTAATTGAGTTCCTAAAATCTGTCTGTTTATTCGTTTAGACCCCTTAAACTAGATTGTTTAACCTAATTTATTAATCAAGTGATTACTTAGATTAATTATTCAGATTTAGGTTAAACAAACATATATCTTGTCATGCACAAATGTGGAAAAGTAAATAACACCACGATATAATGACCCAGGAAAACCAATGACATGAACAGTTTCAAGGTAAAAATCTGGGGAGGATTTGACCGAGCTATCCTTAAGGTAAAGTTAATCCACTATAAGATAATTGAAGTTTTTACAATCAAATTTAACCCTCAATCTATTGCTACCTCTAGTAGTAACTTACTGATACGACCACGTGCAAGCTCCGAATCCACGGACTCGTTCTCTTCTTGAATTTACACCAACACAAGCCGCCTTGCTTGTTACTTTGAGATCCCACTCAAAGGTTTCATATCACCTTCAGTAATGATCTTGATGCAGCAACTATGTTTTACCAACGCTTGATTGTAGTTCTTCCTCCAGTAGATTCTTATGTAGTTAGAAGGCACAAAACCTCTCAGATTTCACAAAAAGTAACACACAAGTCTTCTAAAAGTCATAAAAAATGTAGCTAGGGTTTCCCTTTTATATGTGGAGAAGTTGGAATGAAACCCTAAACGTTTTTGTGGGCTTGGGCCTGTTTAAAAATTTTGCAGAAAATCTATACCTACGATTTTTGATCGGTCGAGTCTAATTCTCGATCAGTCAAGTAAGGCAGAAACTCACTTCCTTTTTTAGCAGTCAGTTGGACTTGAAACTTGAAATCTACACTTTTAAGCATTGTCTAACACCTAGACTTGACATGTTTTGTTCTCGGTTTGCCAACACAATAAAAACATGATTCTAAACATTTAAACCTAAATCTTTAGAACCTAACACTGTCCATTCTTATAGGGAAAATGTTTCTTTTCAAACTCTTCCTATATGATTTAGTTTATATTTTGTTTGGTCAAAATTAAAAAGATTCTCTTGACAATTTGGGCTTTGGCTCAGGTGGCCCTTTAATTTTTCAATTGTAGCTTATGCATTGTACTTATATATATTCTTGATAATCAGTGCACTCCTCACTTCTCAATTCTCATCTCACAAGGCCGAAATAAATAATATTTATTTAACTTTAAATGTTATAAATTTTTATTTAAAATATGTTATTTTTGCCCTTTAAAATACAAAGTTACTAATTAAATTTTTGTATTTGATTTTAAGAACTCATTTTTAATTGATTATATGACTAAACAACCTTAAGTAAAAGTTTATTAATTATATAATTATATATATATATATATATATATATTACAAAAACAACTACAACAATAATTGTCAAAAAAATTATGTAAGTGATACATGCATTTGGAAAAGAATCTATTATTTGTATATAATCAATAATTGTTATGTTGCATTTTGAACATTATTATGATTATTTTCATTGTAATTTTTCTGTTGTATTATTTCATTATATTATAAATTTTTTTAATGAATTTATTGTTAACTTATGAAATTTAAATTATTTTTTGTTATATATATATTTTTATTTCTAGTAATAAATTTATTAGTAAATAGATCCTAATAGAGATTTGTAGGGACGTGGCACTAAAAACTCAAGTAAACATTGGACCTTAGATTGGGACAGGCCCAAAATGTGTCATTCTGAGAAATAGAGCCCAACTACGGAAGCACATACCCCGGAACAAGGGTAAAAGATGAAACAAGAAATCATCAAAAGTACCCCCAAGATCCTGAACTCCGGAAATCGACCAAACAGGGCCCCACCACCCTCAGTCCAAGCATGAATGGACCACTTGAACCATCCAAGGTAAATGCCCATAGACGAAATACCAAAGGCATCCCACCGAGATACGCACAAAATCCGAGGACGTCTAAATTACCAAAGACATCCCATCGAGATAGCATAGAGTTTGAGAAAGCCCTCCAGATTTTCCTGATAAATCCATTGTGGTACACATAGCGTTCGAGGAAGCCTTCCAGATCTTCCTGATAAATCCATAGCGATCCACTTGACACAATAGTATTTAATGCAACAAATAACTTATCAGAATAAAACAAGAAGCCCCAAAAATCTTTGTTCATCATGACCTCAAGAAAAGAAGAGCCTAATGGTGCAAAAGGTTGCCCAACCAAATTAGGACAACACATACTATGGCACATGCTAGAGAAGAAAATAAGGAGAATCAAGGACCAGATAAGGATGAAGAAGAAGGAGGAGGAAGAGTATAAAAAGGAAGAGAATACAAACGAAAGGGGGAGAAATACACATAGTGAGAATTGTAACAGTGAAAATCATATGAATAAGAGCTTTTTTACATACTTTTATAAGAGTGAGACAGTCTTTGGATTCTTGTTCAAATTTTCCATTGTGGATTGATTTAAGCTCATAATCTAAATTAATTTTGTTTTTAAGCAAGCAATCAAGCACCAGTTAATTTCTTGCTTCCACAAGATTCAATTACTTTTTATGTATTTTTAATTTTTTTTTTCATATCCAGATTAATATTTTCAATTAGACATTCAAAATTAAAAATATTTACAAATAAAAGAACCACCATCTTAAAATATAAAATCATAATATGAAAATATTAAAATAAATTTGAAAGGATAAAAAAATATAATCTAATTGATCAAATGTACTATTGCAACTTCACTTAATACAAGAATCACTCAACAATCTTAATGTGCCTAAATAAAGATGAATTCATATAACTAGCTGAATTAATACTAAGTAAAGCAAGATTTATTTAATATAAAGAACCAAATATATAAAATGTAACAAAAAGAGATGAATTTTTATTTTTTTTATTTTTATAGTTTTAATTATTTACCTTGAGTAAAGCAATGCATGGTGAGGGAAATTAAAATTTAATTTCCAATTTTTAAGATGCTATTAGACATAGATTGTTTGGTATGTGCTATGTGAGTGATTGATTTTGAAAATCTGCCATGTGTGAGATTTCTTACAAAAATTTTAAATTCTAGTTGTGAGAAATTGATTGTCAATGATTATTTGGAATACTCACATCATTTTTTTAAAATCAAATTAGGTTTCAATTGGTATGAAATTTTGAGGTTCTTTTGAGGGATAAGTAAGAGCGTAGAATAATATGTTTTTATTCAAATGAAACGAATTATTGGCTCAAAATTTAGGGGTTTTATTAAGATGGAGTTCCTCGGAAATGGCCTAGAGTCGGCCGGCCTTGTATAAAGTTCTACGGGGTTTTCAAGGTATCAGTGCAATAGCTATTCATTTCACTATTGCATGATGCATATTCAATACAATAACAATTAAGTTTCAGTACCAACTTTTTTGGGTTTTTCATTGTTGCGTAAAGCTCACAAAGTTATTTGCCAAATGATTTTTACTTTTTGAAAGAAAAAAGAATTTCATGTGCTTCTACAATGAAAAATGACCCAACAAGAAACCATATTACAATTATCCAATGATTTAACAAAAAAGCACATCACCCTAATTTACTTCAGCTTTATATCCGTTTTCTGCAATCTCTTGTTGCAAGAGCAGAATAAACAGCTACCTTGCTTTCAGAAAATAAAGCGAGAAAGAGAGAGAAAGAGAAGGTAGAGACTGATAGATGCTAATGGCACGTGCATGGGCATAGTTTGGGAACATTGTATCATTAATATATACTATATTAGAAGCCACGTAAATGGCACAAAAAAATTAGTTCGTAAATTTTCTAAGAACAAATGCTATCAGACAAGTCGGGTAATGTTCACATGGAAAGTTAATTTATATGCTGATTTTCCAAATCATGCAATTATATTTTTAGATTAAAGCCAAAAAAAAAATTATGAACGAATTACTAGAAAAGCATTTTATTGATTATTGATGGAAGCACGTGTGATTAAACAGCAATGTTGAATTGAGCCCATTGATCTCTTTTGTTAAAGCAAAATAGTGTATAACTCATGCATATGCACGGTACAATTAAAAAAATTATAATTACACACATAAATAGGTTCAAATTATACTTAGTGTAAGAATTACATATTTTTTAAGTCATAAAAGAGTTTTACCATTTCTCTATTTATTTTCTTTTATTATTTTTGGATATACACATGAGTTTACTCCTTTTTTTTATTGGGTTTTTGATGATTTATTTATATATATTAGACTATTCATATTTTGCACAACATTAACTGACTAGAACAAAATTAAAAAAAAAAAAAAAAAACTTAAAAAGAACACGTGACACAAAATTAAATAATAATTAGAATCTAATTGAATTCCGGTGATGAATGACCTAGCCCGACATAACCCACAGCACCAAATCTATTGTATTTGAAGAGTGCTGTCAAAGATACCATGTAATGTTTAAACCGCTCTCATGTCCTGTCCTTTTGTTATTATCATGTAAATTGCTCTCCATGTTTCACTTAAAATAGCCATGTTAAGCAGGAGTTTCTTCTTTTTTGGGTTCAATTTTCATTTCACCTGATTTTCCATCTTTTTCATGATGATATAGTGAGATTAGAATTCAGTAGATTGCCTTTTCAACTTGCTTCTATGTAATTCTTCCACTAGGCACTATGAGCAATTTCAGACATTAGAAAGTGAACACTTGACCGCGTTGCTCAAACTGTACTTTAAAGCATAAAGAGTACAAAGTGCCAAAGACATATTGAAAACAACAACTCAAGTAAATTAAAAGGCAAGTGTATAGAGGGAAACATGGGGGATCAAACAGGCTTATTCTACAATTTTATGCTCCTTTTAATAACTCTCTAAGGAAATTAAGAGAGCCAAAGAAACATTCATACACAAGCATAAGCACTCCTCCATTATTCTTCTAAAGATATCAAATCCTTCTTCCAACGTCATTTACCTGGACAGCCATGAAGAAGGAATCAAATAATTAAGCCTCTTTATTAATCAAACATGGGGGTTGCTCTTGAATGGCCCAAGAGCTTACGCAGCACCTGCACTCATCACGAATTGGTGGTAGAGAGCTGCAATGGTTGCACCAATGAATGGCCCAACCCAAAAGATCCACTGGAAAAGAAAATAACATGTATTTAGGATACAACATTTTTTTTTTGGGTTTGAATATTAACACTGATATGATATATATAACAGAGTATCCATAGTCAACTCCAAAATTTTAGAACTTCTCATGATCATCATTGTTGTATATATACTATGCATATAATGAGATGATACAACAAAGAAACAACTTTAGTTAAAATGCAAATAATCAGTAGTCTAAGTAAGGAAAGTGTACTTACATGGTCATCCCATGCCTCAGCCTTGTTGTAGATAACAGCAGCACCGAAACTCCTAGCGGGGTTGATGCCAGTGCCAGTGATTGGGATGGTGGCCAAGTGAACCATGAACACCGCAAATCCAATGGAAAGTGGTGCCAAAACCTTCAATTCATTACAATACACAATCTGTCAATAAAATAATATTGATAGTATAACTATAATCCATAATCATTTGTGGCTAAGAAATAGTACAAGGCTGAGGGCACAAACAATAATCTACAATTGCCGTGAAACAAAATAGGGCAATTCTTAGGTTGTTCATAGCAACAAATTAAACTAAAATTTTTCCTTTGAAAAGGATAAAACAGATCTTTTATTTTAATAGATTA
>JARYZH020002800.1:0-13596 GCA_030021035.2 Notholithocarpus densiflorus
ATTGCAAAAGGTGAAGATGGTACACTGACTGAAGTTTCCCAATTTGCACTTTATATAAATTACAGTTCATATCCAGCTTTATACATAATCTTTTTTTTTTTTTTTTTTTTTTTTTTTTTAAGATAAGTTCCAGGATTCATAAATACTTTTGGCCCATATCATTAAGTGTCCCAATTGCGAGAACATGTATTTCGAGACATGCACCGGAGACAAGCAATTACAATAAAGCAAAAATTTAAGTTAACAAACGTGCAAGAGAGATTGTCAAGATATAAGAACAATGGATTTTCTTAAACTTCTATGCCTAAGTGACAGAATACAAGCATCTAAGAGAGAGAGAGAGAGAGAGAGAGGTGGGGGAAACGAAAAATACTTGAACTCAAAGCAAATTACCTCTCAAAGGATTTTGCAAATCCACAAGTAATCTTTGTTTGCGGTCATTTTCAACATATGAAATATATCCACCCTCCTTGGGTAAATAGATAGAGATATCCACGTCACCCCATTTTGTGAACAGATTGGACACAAATGACCCAAATGGCTCCACTGCTGCCCCTGTTTGAGCCAGGTCATTAATTTATGTTGTTAATCATAAAAATTTTTAACTAATGGCAAGAATTATTCCTCATGTAAATAAGACATAAAAGTTCATGATGACTTTTTCTCAAAAAAAAAAAAAAAAAAAGTTCATGATGACTCAACAAATGAAATGCAGAGAAAGAAGAAACCAGAAAGAAAATTCGCTTAATCTGATGATCTTTACTATAGGTTACTTGTCTCGGATTGAGGAAAAAAAAAGGAAAACAATGAAGACAAATATTTATATGGTGCTAAAAACCTACAGAAGTCTTTGTAGCATGAAACATCATCTTTCCCTTTTTTCTATGGGGACCAAACTACAACAACTCTAGCCCAGCCATCCTGTATCAAGTCAGAAAAGATGGATCCCCTTTAAGGAATTCCTTCTCTATGCACATGGAGATGAAACTTCCTCACCAAGACCAACATTCAAAAGAACTTATGTTCCAGAAAAAATAAAAAATGTCATCGAGACAGAATCTCAAGATAATTTGAAACTAGTTTCGTCTATAACACAGTAGACATATAGGCCAGGAATTCTAAATATGCAACTTAAGTTCCTTGGGGGCTTTCAAGATTGGGAGCTAGAAGGGGTGAGGGAGACTTTTTAGGCTCGAAGGATGAAATGCAGGTAACAATGAACTACAGAAAGCAAATAAATTATATTCTAAGGAACTATGTACAAGGACAAAACTTTTAGTAAAACTAGTCGCAGACCCGTGCGAAGCGCGGGAAAAATTGATATGATTATTTTTTATTAGATAATTATTGAATTAATATATTAGATTGTATATTTTTAAAAGTTCAATATATGCTATTTGAAATTATGTTTTAAATTAGAAGTTTTTTGTAGTCAAGTATTATATATAGTGAGATATGTATGAAAACACAATGCAATAATTTTTTTTTTTTTTTTAATTTGATAGTGTGAGAACTATTAGACCAAGTTGTAACTAATTATACTTTGTTTATGACTATACAGATGTATGCAATTCAACTCTTATAGGTACATTTTCCTCCAAAACATAGATCCACATCTCTTTCTTCCTCACAATTGAAACTAAGTGAAAAAGTAAATAAAGATAACTATACAATAGATCATTATCAATAAATCATATATCATAAAGTGGAAATATAAAATAAAATAAAATGCAAAAAGAAAAAAATTCCTTAAGTATCTATACATAAAAACATTAATAGCTTAATGATGCTCTATAGTCAATTATATTTTATCTTATTTTCTTTTTGGCATTTTCAGTAAAGATGATCAACTAAGCAAAGTAAAAGCTTACCAAGAAAGTTCAAATTCACTAAAAATTTGATGGTGGAGATGTTAATTATTTATAATAAAATGACCAAAATAAAAATAAAAAAAGTCAAGGAACTTATAGCAAAATGTTTTCTATACAAAATTCCAGTAGAAGGGAGACTAATAGGCCCTCCACTTTCTTCAAGACATAGGAGATTATAAAAGACCATACATCATTTGCCTACCCTTTTCTCTTTCTCAATTTCACATTGCTAAAGAAGTATTTGAAGCTAAAAATATTGTGAATACATCTTTGTTCAGTGAAAGTCCATTGTTAGGCACATTCAAATTCGTAGCCATGTATAAACTCAAATTTCTATTTTAAAAAAAAAAAAAAAAAAAACTACATATTAACCCAAACCAAAATTCAACCAAAGCTATAAGAGTGATTTGTGATGGGAAATTTGAAAAATACAACACAAAAAAATCAAATAAAAAAACCATCAACCTAAATTAGAGTTGTAAGAAAGAACAAAAATCAAGAGAGAGAGAGAGAGAGAGAGAGAGAGAGTACTCACAATTTTTGTGTAGAAAAAATATGGATTGAATAGAATAAATGATATCAAATTTATATAAAATAAGATGGGGAGAAGAATAGTCAAAATATAAGAAAGAGGAAATGATGAGGGAAGTTTAACGGTAAAGTAAAGAATAGTAGAGAGATAAAGAGGCAAAGAGGGAGGGGAAAAGTTGGAGGAAGAGCAGAGGAGTTTTTTTTTTTTTTTTTTTTAATATTTTAAGAATAGGAAGATGAAAAGTTTAAATATTCAATTTTAACAATTACTTGAAATTAGAAAGAAGAAAACGAAAATTTGAAATCAATTTGGGTAGTTGAATATAATCAAACATTTGCAGCTAATGAATAGTAACATTTGTAATAAATAGTCAAACATGTGCATATATCCACTAAAAAGATAATAAATTATTCAATTTTAACAATTACTTGAAATTAGAAAGAAGAAAATGAAAAGTTAAAATCAATTTGGGTAGTTGAATAGTCAAATATTTGCATTTAAAACAAATAAATAGTAACATGTTGAATAGTAATGGAGTGCATTAACAGGTTTGTCCATGAACTATATTTGATTATTTTATATAAAATAAACTAGAAAAATCATAAAGGAATTTTTTTTTTTAAGTATGACGTGGCTGATGAGGTGGCTCAACAGCAGTATAGGAATATTAAATTCTACGTCTCAGCTTTTAGATATAATATAGATCAGTTGCCATTGGATTCCAAGTAACTAGGCTATATATTCATGATCACACTAAACCCGATTCCAAACAGAGCAATTCGAAGTCTAATCAATCTAAGTAGTAAACAGTTAGAAGGTAAAATATGCAAAGCAGTGAACATATCATAACCTAAGTAAACATTCTAAACATCCAATCAAATTGAAGATAATGCATTGTGAATCAAACAGAACTAACAACTAAAAACTTGAATCTAACTAAAATAAACTTGCATAAACAAGATTAAATTGAGTAACAAGATTACAAGAAAGTGCTTACAAGCATAAACACCTTCTAAGCCCTATGAACTACGAGAGAATATCCTAAGGAACTAATATTACAAGAGAATGATATGATCTCTATATAAGCAAGTTTGTGAGCAAAGAACGGTGTCCTTTTCTAGAGAATCAGCCCTCATTTACACTTGAAGGCCTGATGAAAATTGACAATTATTCCTCCCATGTGTCTTTCTTTCCCTGGCTTGAAAGGCACTTGTCGCGATATTGGATGCTACTTTGTAACTTTTAAAAACTGCATCAATGCCACTTGTCTCTATTGCATACACTTTATATGGGTTGATAACTGCCATGGGATCTGCTACATTTGACCGGGGTCATTTTCCACGTACCCATAAATTTACAGGTTTAACTTCCCTGTTGTGCCATTTGGAATGTCCTTAGCAAGCCAAGAAATTTCATATTATTACAAACAAGGAGGTCTAGTGTATGATCCTATTATGAGTGTTTGAAAAATGTGCATCTGCATTCTAAGTGGGGTAGCAAGGTACCTCATAAGGTGGCTTCCTTTGTGTGGACAACAACCTTGGATAATCTTGTTAAGAGGAAGATGGTGGTTGTTAATGAGGGTATTATGTGCAAGTGTAGTTGTGAAATAATAGAGCATCTACTTATTGTCCTATAGCTCAAGAGTTGTGGTAATTTGCATTTATAGCATTTGGAGTGATATGGGTGATGCCAAGGTGGGTGATAGACTTGATGTTTTCATGGAGACGAGCGTTTGGTTGATCAAAACTAGGCTGTGTGGCAAGCTAGTCCTCATTATATAATGTAGACCATTTGAAGAGAGAGAAACCATAGGACTTTTGAAGATGAAGAGAAATCGCCTCAGGATATTAAGAGTAGTTTTATGAGAACTTTGTTTGAATATCACACTATGATTGAGGGAATTACATGTAACTATCTAGGTTTTTTTTTTGGACCATATGGCTGTCCATTTGTAATTTTTTATTGAAGCTCGTCATTATGAGTGCTCCTTTCTTATAATAAAATATCTTATTTATTGAAAAATAAAAAGTTCTAAGAGCCAGGAGAAGAAGGTGCTTATTTTTCCAAATGAAAAGAAAAGTCATTTAATTATTAGTCGCACAAAACCAATCACTCATGCTCACCCTCCAATTTACCATGCCACCTGCAGAACTATATTGCCAGCTCCTTCTTCACATTCTAAAAGACCCAACTGAGTATCCAATAGATATGGGCCAAACGGTATGTGCTCATGTAAATATTAGTGAATTCAAAACTACAGCATTTCAACATCTTAAAGAAAACCATGGCCACTAGGTTAAATTTTATCAAAAAAACCCTCCAATGTACCATGGCCAGTGATGATATATAGTCATCTCAGAGCAAATTAGATAGGTTAAATTTTATCAAATGCTCCTGCTTGAGCATATAGAATGGAATCCTTCCATTCCCACCAACTTATATCTTCAATTGCAAATCATGGAAGTTTTACAGATTTTAAGTATATAAAAAAAAAAATTTAAAATTCTTTTGACAGAACCATGAAAGTACAAATTACCTCTCAAACTTTGCACAGATTCAACGACTTCTTGTAGTTCATTAATGACTTGAGCCCGTGTCGCCAAATCCCCCTGCTTAGGCTTGAGCACTTCGAGTATTTCCAAGAGTATATGCTCCAATGTACTATTGGCACACCATTTCTGTGTAAAATTCCTGGTTAAAATGATGCCCATATACATATTCTGCATCCTCTAACCTCTAACCTAATATAGAGGGGAAATCACATTTGCCTTCTCTAACATATAGGGGAATAAATTACATTTACTTGCAAAGAGGTTCAAACAACTGTGACAGTTTTAATGGCTAATAGTCTTCCACAATCAACCTGAATCCATAACTAAAAGAAAATCAAAATGGATTAAAAGATTCAAAACACTTTTTCCAGTACTAATCACACAATAGTAGTAATAATTTATATGGCAATTTCAACAAAATATTCTGCGACATTCAAGCTACAACTTTTATCTAAATTCACTACAGCTCCATTAGGGGCATCATCTCCACAAAGCTGAGCAGAAACATCATTTATGGCAGAATTCAACTGCAAATGCTTCTCACTGTCAAATCTCGATACCTCGTAACTGACCAAAATTCCCCAAACTTCTAAAATGTTTAAAAAAAATACCACTCGACATTGTTAAAATGAAGAAAATGCCCTAAAATCGTCTAGAATGACCAAACAACTTGAAACCGACCGAAATAACCCCAAAATATATAACATCGATTGTATTTTGGCGTAGTTTAGGGTATTTTGGTCATTTTCAAAGGTTTCGAGGGTATATTGCTGATTTTAGATGTTTCAAAGGTAGTTTGATCATTTTCAAAGTTTTCGGGGTTGTTGTCATCATTTCGGGGGCTTTTGTTTGTCATTTTCTAGGATTTTGGGTTATTTTGGACATTCGTGGTCCATTTTAGTCATTTTGGCAGTCCTAAGGGAGTCATTTTAAAGGTTTTGGTGTATTTATAGTTTTTTTTGATATTTTGGTAATTCTGTCGGGTAAAATAAGTTTTTTTTCACAAAAAAATACTATTGAAATCACTAGAATGTCCAATATAATCCAAAAATTAACAAAATACACCCAAACCTACAACAGGTCCAGAAAAAATCCCCTGAAACCTCTTATTTGACCAAAATAGTACCAAAACCTCTAAAACGACTAAAATAACCCGAGAACCTCTAAAATGACCAAAATACCCCTAAAATGGCTAGAAAAACCTATCAAATCTCGATATCTCATAACTGACCAAAATGCCCCAAACATCTAAAATGATTAAAATAAATACCTTCGACATTGCTAAAATGAGCAAAATGCCCTAAAATCCTCTAGAATGACCAAACAACTAGAAACCGACCGAAATACCCTTAAAATCTATAAAATCGACTGTGTTTTGGCTTAGTTTAGGGTATTTTGGTCATTTTCAGAGGTTTCGAGGGTATTTTGCTGATTTTAGATGTTTCAAAGGTAGTTTGGTCATTTTCAAAAATTTTCGGGGTTGTTGTCGTCATTTTGAGGGCTTTTATGTCATTTTCTAGGATTTTGGGATATTTTGGACATTCGTAATCCATTTTAGTCGTTTAGGCAATCTAAGGGGCTCATTTTAGAGGTTTTGGTGTATTTATAGTTTTTTTTGATATTTTTGTAATTCTCAAGGGTAAATTTTTTTTTTTTTTTTTTTCACAAAAAAATACCATTGAAATTACTAGAATGACCAATATACTCCCAAAATCACCAAACATTCCAAAATACCCCCAAAACCACAAAATGTACAGAAAAAACTCTACCGAAACCTCTTAATTTACCAAAATAGTCTCAAAATCTCTAAAACGACTAAAATAACCCGAAAACCTCTAATAAAATAACCAAAATACCCCAGAAATGGCTAGAATGAGCTGTCAAATCTCGATATCTCGTAACTGACCGAAATACACTAAACATCTAAAATGATTAAAAAAAAAAATAGAATAAAGAAGCAATTAACAATATTCCCAAGATGCCCCTTCAAACCCAACAAATCTGTTCCCCATCTCCCAAAAAATGGTAAATTACAGCTATCACCCCAATGGTATACCTTTAAAACAAGGAACTACTATGTGCTTTATTTTGTGACACTTACCTTACCTCCTTAGTAGTTAGCTCCGTGAAGCATTTTTGTTACTTTAGAATTTGATAATGTGGCAAGTGCCTACATCACCTATTGGGAAGAATTGAAGGAAAAGAATGTTCTACCCTTTTACACCATTTGAATTGAGAGAAACCAAATCAGGATTTAAGGAGAAAATTCAAGAGAAATAAAAAATATGAGTGTAGAACGATCTGTTTCTTCAATTCTCATAATATGCAATGTTGCCACTTGCCACTTGCCACATCAATGATTCCATTTAACGGACATACTTCATACAGCTAACCACAGGGGATGTGAGTGTCACAATTCACAAATAGAGCACATGGTAGTTCCATGCTTTAACATTTGTAATTTACCCCAACAGGAAAAAAGAAAAACACAAACAGAGGAGTATACCCCCATCCCTTTTCCACCTCCCCACCCCTCTTCCCCATCTGGATACAGTAAATCATTGATGACCCCAAAACAGATCTTAAAGTCACGCAAAAAATATTGTCCCTGTATGCTTCAAACTTTATGTGGATCTTAAAAATATGCCACAACAAAAATGCATCAAAATGGTTAATAGAAACATAATTTTGTCAAAGCATCAATAAACATTACAAATCTTTCCATGTTTTCAAGATCCAAAATAGGCCAAAATCAATGTGGGTGCCCACATTTGTTCATTTTGTGATTTGCATATCAATATGTGTGTGCCTGTGTTCCACAGCCCATCGGGAGTTACAATGCACTTAGATTATTGCATTTTTGGAAAAACCTTTACCCGTTAAGGATTGATAACCTTAGTAAGAAACCGGAAATAAGTCACATAAGTCAATCTGCTTCTCTGAGTTGATTTGGCAGGGGGCAGCATATAATATTCAACAATTTATTTGGGGAAACATCAAAATACCTGGGTGCCATTAAACTTTCAAAAGAAACAACGAACTATACTGTAAAAAGCCATTTGAATAATCAAAAACTGGTGAAAACTATCCATCAGATTTTGGTCTTCACCTGTTCTGGCCTTGACTTTGTGCCTGCACAATTTCTGTCATGCTTGGATTGTAAGAACGGCTTTCTAACCTCGAGTTCTGAAATTGGTTCTGCGTTTTTGACTCAGATGCCTCAAATTTCCCATACATGTTCACAGTTTCTGTCAAGGTTGGATTGTTAGAATTGCTTTTCAACCTCAAGTTCTGAAATTTGTTCTGAGTTTCTGCCTGTAAGTTCACATTCCTGTGCACATGTGGATGTGTTAGGTGGGGCTGGTAGCCCCCACCATAAGAAACTGGATTCCTAAGACGTGCTCTAATTTCCTGGGATACTTGTGATCGAACAAGGGTGACAAGCAGAGAATCCTGATTCTGATCAGCTGAACTAAGACTACGGCGGCTGATCTCAAATGCTTCAGATATCCTTGTCAACCCGCTCATGCTAACAGCCCTCGCAGAATTTTCTGGCTGCTCAAAAGGATCCTCAATCTTACCGGCCATCAACAGTGCCAATAACAAAATCAGTAGCAGTGGCAGCAGTAATAATAGTATTGTTGAAATGTCAAAGTGAGAGCTGACAATAATGTACATGTGTGTAGAGAGAGAGAGAGAGAGAGAGAGAGTTACCAATATTGGATCAGTTTTCCGCGACCATCTTATATTGCTGCTTCTGCACACCCACTCTCCAGTTTTGGTACAAATTCCTTGCTCTAAGGCCTTGACACCGATGTTAGAAAACTGCCCCCCCCCCCCCCCCCAAAAAAAAAAAAAAAATTCCCTTAAGATATTGGGAAGATACCAGGCAAACTTCAACAAACTATTATAAGAAAAGGGCACTTTCCGAGTATATAAACATCTGGTACATAATCAACATTTAAAAAAAAAATTATAATCCAGATATATAGCGTTAATTGCATAATCAGGTCAAATATATCTTGAAATTTGATAAACACCATATAAATGTCTACAACCAAGATTCTTCATTAAGGTAGAAAGCATGACAGAAATGATTACCTTTGCAAGGAACGAAATGAAAAGTTCAGACAAAGAACTGCGATTAACTCGTCTGAATATGTTTTTTCTGAACCTTCTTATGTTATCAGCACAAGCTTCAGCAATATTTCTCTCTGCAACAGTTCTCAGACCTGCATGAGGCATGTTGAAATAAATGTTCCATGACTATATGCCTCCTTAGTCAACTGCTACTTTGATTTAACAGATTATTTCAATAGGTAAGTTTTTTTAGTGATAGTCTCGAGTTCTACAGACAAACATGATTAAACCAAAAAAGAAAGCGCTCAACCCAGCAATGCAAATTAAAGACAAAAGGCAAAAGAGAATAGGATCCCTTGAAATAACATTCACACCCCACCCCCCACCCCCCCAAAAAAAAAGTTGTTTTAGAGAACCTGTCATGAACTCAAAATAATGCATCTATCCCACAAATCCATTACAACCAAGTTGGTCAATCCTCCAATAAATCAAAATCCTCCTATTTTTCCAGAAACCCCAAAAAAGCAAGGTTGCAATCCAATATTGTGGTGGTGTGGCCCACAACGAAGTTAGGATCGTTGGGCCTGGACCCCAATTAATTTGTGTGCTGGTTAAAGGTATAGCCCACAATGGGAGGTCCAAGGAGGAATCTAGTTGGTGTTTGGTAGAGGAAGGTGTTAGGTTCTAAGGAATAAGGAACTAATGTATTAGAACTTCAATTTGTAATGTTGGCAAACTATGATCAAAACATTTAGTCTTGTTTTAGACTTGCTCAAAGTATGTTTTATTTGTAAAGTTGGAATCGAGTGTTCTGCAGGATTTACTGTGTAAATCTGCCTGGCTCGATTGATCAAGAATTAGACTCAATCGATCGAAACTCATGCAGATTGTTTTTCTGCAGAATTTTCCAACTCAGCCCAAGCCCGTTTGACGTGTAGAGTTTTATGTTTTGCCTTAAGTATAAAAGGAGAAACCCTAGTCACGTTTTAGAATTGCTCTTTATGCTGTGTATGTGAATCTCTTGTGAGATCTAGAGGTGTTTGCCTTCACATATACTTAGGGTTTCCAATCTCAAGATTGATGTCAAGAGTTTGGTGATCAATTCAGTTGCTGATTCAAGAGTTTAAAGATACACAAGCGGGAGTGCTTGTACTTGCTGGGAATTCAAGGAAAGAAGTAGTCTGTGGACTCGGAGCTATCATGGGGTCGTGATAGTAAGTTTCCTACTCGAGGTAGCAATAGGATGTTAGTGGTCTAAGTCGCTATTGTGTAAACTTCAATTCTTTTATAGTGGATTCGTTTTACCTTGAGGATAGCTAGGTTAAATCCTCCTCAGGTTTTTTACCAGTTTGGTTTTCCTGGGTTATCATATTGTTGTGTTCTTTATTTTCCGCACTTTACAATAATATGATATATGTGTGTTAACCTAGATTTGATAATTTGACTAAGTAATCACTTGGCTAATTAACTAGGTTAATCTAGTTGTGTTTTAAGGGGTCTAAAAACGTACAGAAGGTTATTGAACGGTGGTTGATGACTAAATGCCTGATTACTTGAAGAGGATCTCAGGTGGCCGAGGTGTCCTTTAGGTGTCTTGAGCTGGATCACCTTTTCCCAATTTTGGTTAAGAATGTCTCTCCTTTTCTCTCGTGTTTCTCTCCCCTAAAAAATATTCCAACCCCTTTTCCTTTGAATCCCTGTCCTTTTATACTATTCCATCAGTGGGATAGTAATCACGGGAAGATATTCCACCTGTGCATGAGTCTCGCCATTCGCCAGGTTTAAGTGGCCCTTTGAGTTTAAGCTACTGGTCCAGCTTGTCTAATCCCACCCTAGGGAGTGGGTCCACTTTGGCTCCGTCGCCACGATGATTCCCTTGTAACTTGAACTAAGCATCAAGGCTCGTGCTTGGCTGGCAGATTCCTTAATGGTAAGCTGATGGCTTATGCGTTAGTTCAGCTCGGACCTATCACCTCTAGGCCGGGCTAGGGATCAATAGTCCTTGACCCGAGCCCAGTATGGGCCGAACTTGGTCCACTCACATTACCATTAATTGAACTCATATTTTTCCCTATTTCATTTTCCAAATATTTTGTTCTGCTAGGTAGATGATTTCCCTCAAACACTTTGTTTCAATTACATCATTGGCACATGTATATAATCAGTTTGATTTATCCCATCTAAATCCATTCTAGAAGAAAAAAAGAGAGAATGATTTGGTGCCATTTTGTACTCCCAACAACCGTCACATGGGTCATATAATTAACACAATATTTATCTATAAATTCTGCTACCAAAGAACATTAAATTTAACTAAAAATTCAAATTAAATTGAGATGAGATATCTGCTTTCATAAACCTATATGATGTTTAATATAACTTCAATATCTATATTATGACAAGACAATCTAATGCTAGATGGCTCCACTTCGAAGTAAACTGCACCGTTGAATTACCATTTAGGTATCAATTGAGATGAGATATCTGCTTTCATAAACCTATATGATGTTTAATATAACTTCAATATCTATGTTATGACAAGACAATTTAATGCTAGATGGCTCCTCTTCGAAGTAAACTGCACCGTTGAATTACCATTTAGGTATCTTTTAAGAATACTAGCATTAATATTATTATCTAAGCCTCAGTTACCCTAGTACTCAGCCAAACCAATCATATGGCTTTGATAATAGAAGAGGAAACAAAAACCCTGGTTCCATGACCTTTGGACTACACCACTAAAGTGTAAATATGGCGGTATAAATTTTAGAAACACCAAACCCAAACATAGAGAGAAAGAAAATGATTCATATGAACTTGGGACATAGGAATATGTTCCTTAGAACCTAGTTGACCTGATCCTGTCCCAAACAAAATAGCCTTTTAAAAAAAAACTGCAATTGGCCTTCTAAATCACCCATCCCCCGCCCCCCAAAAAAATAACAGCATGCAAAATAGAAAAGAAATTAATGTTTTCAGAGAAAAGAGTACGACTCAGCTTATGTCTCCACCACTGTAAGATTCCAAAACAACATAGATGTTTTGTGCTTAAGATTAAAGATGAAAATTACCTCGAAGATCATCAGCAACATTTCCAGCGTATATATCTTTAAGAGGTGGAAAAATTGCAGGTTCACATGTCTGAAAGAAAATTAAATCTTCCTACCTCTTGTCAGAACTAAATCAGTAAATTTCAAAATGCATGGAAGCGAAGACAGGAAACCAGACCAACTTAAGAATATATATACATAAATCAAAATATGTAGGTAGGAAGAAGAACATATCCTGGCGTCTCATAACATGACAACATATTTTAATCATAAAAGGAACAAGACTGATGCAACAGTATAATACTTTTTTTTTTTAAATAACATTAAGCAATCCAAGTCCAAAGCAAACATTTTGGATGCATGACATGGAGCAACAAGTAAATCTCTTCGAATTTTAACCCTTTCATAAATTATACGAGAAATAATTATAAAGAATTACCTGAAAATGGAATATCACAAGCAAACTGAGAGAGTATGAGTTGAGAGTCCCACTAATTGGATCATTTATGTCATGTGCCTTTGCCCATTCCTTGACCTACACAAACTAGAAACAATGCATCATATGCCAAACAATGGCAAATATCAGATTGCTACAAGAACATACCAGTAAAATCATGTCACGAAAGCGGCCATCTATCTCACTGATCCACAAAAAGAGTTTGGACTTCATTTGGCCCTTCAAGTTATCAATTGATATATCACAAGAGAAGATCTTGTGGCTACTCTTGCATTTTAGAATTGGAACTTTTGCAGGGATTAATTGCACCATCTGCCATTGACCTGCAAATCAAAAATGTTATGAAATGAAGAAAGAGGCATCGTAATGAAGAATAATCAAACAAAGAAGAACAATGTTGAACCCGTAAAAATTAAGCTTGCATTACATCATGGATTATGCTCTTATCACTTTCTGTTGGGAAATAAACACCTTGGGGAACCTCCAATTGAGTAATTAATGAAACATATAGGGACGCCACTTAACCTAAAAGCTTAAACTTATGAGTTTAGGGCCAACTATGTTATATTAACCACTCACTCTTTTCATTGTTATTCAATACGGGAATTCACTTGCACGTGTATACCTAGCACTTTCATAACATAAAAGTAAAACCCTGGGATCTAAATTTTCAAAGATTATTGACACCATCCACAGATTATGTGTCCTTGTCTTCACAATTTCCAAAAGCTTTGTTTTTTCAAACATGGATACAATAAAGACTTAAGCACGTGCATGAGGAATGAAACAAATTGATGAAAATAGCCACTCAAAGAATCTCGCACATTTTTCTTTGAAAAAAAAAAAAGAATCTTGCATATTTTCTATTACAAACTGGAAAAATGACCTTGAATGTCTGCTGTACAACATAATCAAACTACAGAGACACTAAACTTTCAGAATTGGTCTGCACGCTAAATAAAGTTTTACTAAATTCTATAAGAAAAAATTGCAAAAGGTGAAGATGGTACACTGACTGAAGTTTCCCAATTTGCACTTTATATAAATTACA
>JARYZH020002801.1:0-13590 GCA_030021035.2 Notholithocarpus densiflorus
TATGGTCAAGAATTAGTGGCGGTCATCATTAACAAGTAACAACCAATGTTGATAGATATGATGAATAGGCAAAACTAGTCATCATCATGCGCATGTTGTTATTGAAGAAGAAGTTGGAGATGAAAAATCAAGAGCCCAAGGCTAAACCACGATGAATTGACTTCATTGAAGGTGGTGGCTCCTAGCTCTAACATCGTCTTCGGTAGTTCTAGTAGTTCTCCTTCTGTCACTTTGTTTTGGAGCTTTTGTTTTTATGTTTTTATTTTAATATTTGGATATATTTATTAAAAGGAAAGTGATAATATGTGTTATTGTCTATTCTTTTCTTTCAAAAAATTTGATTTGGCAGGACATTATTGATGGGAGTAAACATCTAAGTTCACACCTCATCCTTATTGAATTTAAGCCTACATTTGAGACATTTTCATTGCTAAGATTTTATAATAAAATTGATAGAAACTTCTCTTTAAGTTAAGATTTTCTATTCTTTCTCAAAAAAAAAAAAAAAAAAAAAAAAGTTAAGATTTTTTATTATATACTGTTTGACAATAAAATCCAATACCCTTCCAAAAATATTTTATTTAATATATATTATTAATAGTATATTTTAAATGTCTCTAAATTTAGTAATTTACTCATGTATCAATAAAACTAATTAGTCAATACGCGGGATTGCAAATTTATCTTGTTTTTTTTTGTTATTATTCCAATGAATGTTCTAATTTGATTGGCTAACAAAATTGAATTCGAAGGTATTATTTTGAAATTTTCAATATATATTTAAAGAAGAATAAATTTATATAATCTTTAATTGTATGATAGATTAGGTTCCAAAATCTAATAATAGATTTTTTTTTTTCACATGTTAAAATCAATATTTAGGGAATATTTTTATATTTATAGGTTCGAAAGGATTTTAATTTATGGCGGCTGATCCATTATGATTGTTTTTTATCCTTAAGTCAAGACACTTATTGGTTTTTGATGTAATCAGAATTTGAATCACAGATCTCTTATTCAACGATAAAAAACTTTATCAGTTGAAATAACTGAAACCCATAACGAAACATTAAACACACACAATAATTATCAAAATTGTTAATTTCCTACCTCGATCGATACACAAGTTTTCATTTATATAAGTCATTAAATTGGTATGATTAATGCACCTACAAAATTTTAATCAAAATTCCAATCATTCCAATTATTCCAATGAATATTTTTATTTGATTGGCTAACAAAATTTGACTCCAAGGTATTCTTTTGAAATTACCAATATATATATATAAAGAAACACAAAATAAATTTAAAATCTACTATTATAAAATGGATTAGGTCCCAAAAATTAATAATAAAAATTTTACGCATGTCAAAATAAATATTTAGAAAACCTTTTTATTATAAATACAATAAAATTTTAACTTTTTTTTTAATACAAGGTAGAAATTCTAATTTAATCTAATTTAAGTCTATATATGGGTAAAACTCGCTCCTAGAGACTTGACCCACCGTCCCTTGCCCCTACAACCTAAATGAACTTTGTATTTGTGGAGTAATTATAATGTCAAGGGTGCATGGTGGTATAGAATTTTAACCTTTGGCATCCTCTCTATTATGATTCTTCTTTATTATCAGGTTAAGATCTTAATTGATTTTTGGCGTGTAGCCAAGATTCGAACCCTAGATTCCTATATTGGTTTTTGGCATGTTGTCAATATTTGAATCCTAGATCTATTTATTCAACGACAAAATGTTTTACACGTTAAGCTAATTGAAACTGCTAAGAAACATTAAACATACAATCATTATCAAAATCGTTAATTTCTTACTTTCATGGATACGTAAATTTTCATATAAGTCATCAGACTGGTATGATTAATTCCCCTACAACACGTCAGATAAAATTAGAGCCATTCAGTTAATTGTACCAGTCATGAGTCATTTCCGCACAAAAATCAACTCTTCTATTTCTGTTCTTTTCCTTCTATTTTTTCTTCTTTTTCTTTTCTTCGTCAAACGCGTTTCCCCTTCGTCTTCTTTTATGTCCCACTGTCCTCAGCACATGAACCTCACTTTTTCTCCTCTTTGTTCAATTTCTTTCTCCATCCCTTCACGGCCACGTCAATTTTTCTTTTTAAGTGTTAGATACGCTGATTGATTAGGGCCACATTACTTGGCCAATATATTGTTGGCCAACATATTTGGCTGGGACATGGATTTGAATTTATATTCTTAATAAATCAGATGATATATATATATATCAGAGAGTAACTGTTATTAAAATATTTCATTCTGTTAATTAAATTGAAATGAGCTCATTTCAATTTAGTTAATAAAACCCTGTAAATTTTCATAATATTAACATTGAAAAATTAATATCACTTATATCTTTTCTCAAAAAAAAAAAAAAAATCACTTATATCCTATGTTGCACGGACACGGACACGGTCACGGACACGACACGGACACGGACACGGACACGAGGACACAACAATTTTTGAAAAATAAGGACACGACACGGCGGGGACACGGCGGTTAAATAATTAATTAAATTTTATATTTAAACATATTTTTAAATATTTTTAGACATAAAATACGGCAAGGACATAAAACCGTAGCTCCCACCAAGCACGTGTACACTAATTGTGGGGAATTAAAGTCCCACACGGCACTAATTGATACGGTAATATCTCATCCCAATAGTGCTAGCTGTGTAACTGAAGCTCCCACCTTTTCAAAAAAAAAAAAAAATTGAAGCTCCCACCAAACACGTGCACACCACTGAAGGAGAGCCAATACCCCACACGGCACCTACTGAGGGCAATTTGGTCAATATACCCATTTTTTGTAGACATAAAATACTGTTATAACTTTAAGTGAATAACAAAATTTTTTTTTTTTTTGAGGGGCTAAGTGAATAACAGTTCTAACACCCATTCACCAAAATTTATATATGAAAGAAAGAAAGAAAAAAAAAAAAAAAAAAAAAAACAGAGAGAGTCGGACCTGTTGTCCACGCCGAGAGAGAGAGAGAGATCGGAAGGGACAGAGGACAGAGGGCACGGCAAGGACGTCAGAGCTCGCCGATCGGCCCGATCTAACTCCGGCGAGGGCAACGGCAGCGACAGAGGGAGGGTGGGTTCTGGGTTGAGTCGTTGAGAAGAACTTGAGATGGTTTCAACTTTCAGACTAAGAGTAAGAGACTAAACTTGCTTTATTGGTTTAGGGTTATCACAAAATCAACGGTATTGGTAAGTCCACCTGTCAAAATCTGTGTTTTTTTTTTTTTTTTTTTTTTTTTTCACTGCTGGCGTGTCGGACGTGTCGGCGCCGTGTCGGAGAAGCGAAAAAAAAAAAAGAAAAAAAAGAAAAAAGAAAAAAAAAAAGAGACACCGCCGGACACTGGAATCCGGCCCATCGTACCCGTACCGGTGTCCGACACGACGCCAAAAATGGCGTGTCCGTGCAACCTAGCTTATATCAGGAAAAAAAAAAAAAAAAAAAAAAAAAAGATCAAGTCGTGACAGAACCCAAAAGAAATGCCATCACCCTGTTCAATATTGGCCAAATTACTTTCGTCATTATCCTCAAGAATAATACCTTCATCGTCACTCTTTTCCAAATTCAATAATGGCTAGCTAAACAAAGGGTGTAACAAGAATTTGTCGGATCCTGACAGAAAATATTAGTTTTAAACTACTACTTTCTCTTTGTGTGAAAAACCCTCAATCAAAAATTTATTAGGGTGTAAATACACTCAATTAAATAAGCTACCAAAAACTAAATGGACGCCTATTTTGTTTGGTTGGTGAGTGCAGTGGTACTAGAGTAGTGAACAAACATTCAATTTTTGTCGGTTACAGTCATCCATGGTACTAACTAATTACAAAAAACTGAAGGGGACTATATCACAATATTGCATAAGAAAAGGGACTGAGGGAGGGGTAAATAGCAAAAATGTGATTGAAAGGAAAATCAAGAAACTTCGTAGAAATCACCTCCCAAGACTCCCAAAAAGCAAAAGTCAAGAGTAAAAAACAAAAAGAAGGTGAGAAAGGAATTAAAAAAAGTGGCCTTGCAGGTAGGGGCAAGTTGAGGAACACGACACATGAAAATTATTAAAAAGATTAGTACTTATCTCATAGAGTGACATTACACTTATCTCATATAGTGACAGTACACTTGTCACAATACTATTTGATGCCCATTGTAGAAAAAGACATAACTATATTTTTAGGTATGAAACTCCTTCGTAGAGACTTGATCCACCACCTCTTGCCTTTACAACTTACAAAATTTTTTTATTATGAAATGACAACCACACCAAGAGTGTACAGTGGTATAGAATTTTAACCTTTGGCATCTTTTACTCCATTATGATTCTTCTTTATTATCAAATTAAGAAATTAATTGATTTTTGGAATGTAGCCAAAATTTGAACCCTAAATTTTATATTGGTTTTGGGATGTAGTCAATATTTGAATCCTAAATCTATTTATTCAATGACAAAAAGTTTTACACGTTAAGCTAATTGAAACTGAGAAACATTTAACATACAATCATTATCATCAAAATCGTTAATTTCTTTTTTTTTTTTTTTTTTTTTTGGTTTCCCTCCCGGTAATCCGATGCCCCTTACGGGGTTCACCAACTAATCCGGATTCGAGCCGGGAAGGACCAAATCGTTAATTTCTTACCTTCATGGATACGCAAACTTACTACAACACGTCAGATAAAATTAGAGCCATTCAGCTAATTGTACCAGTCATGAGTCATTTCCGCACAAAATTCAACTCTTCTATTTCTGTTCTTTTCCTACTTTTTTTTTTCTTTTTCTTTTTCTTTTCTCCGTCAATCACGTTTCCCCTTCGTCTTCTTCTTTGTTCCACTGTCCTCAGCACATGAACTTCACTTTTTCTCCTGTGTGTTCAATTTCTTTCTCCCTCCCTTCACGTCCGCGTCAATTTTTCTTTTGAGTGTTAGATATGCTGATTGATTAGGGCCACATTACTTGGCCAATATATTTTTGGCCAACACTCTCAAAATATATATTATTGGACAACATATTTGGCTGGGACATGGATTTCAATTTATATTCTTAATAAATCAGATGATATATATATATATATATACCAAATGGGGGTAAGCTACCAAACAGAGGGTAGTGGTGCCGTTCTGAGGGCAGCACTGGGGCGGAAGACTGGGAAGGTTACAAATGCATTGCTATTACAAGTGTAAGCTAGGGGGAGTGTAAGAGCCATAGAGGTTTACAATGTAGTTCTGAGTACAAATGTAAAACTGAGGCAATGAGGTATTCTGCTGAATAAATCCTGCTGATAGCTGTGGCCAAGGGTGCCTTATATAGATGGAGGGAGCCTTGGGTTGCGTCAGGAGTTTGCTGGAATTGCGGACGGAAATCACGGAAGGTAAATTGCTTTTACTTGGGTGAATATCTTTTCCACCGAAAGCAATAGTAACTTGAATGATTCTGTCGGGGCACTGTAGAGTGAACAGTAGCTGGTCACTGTTTGGAACAGTGTCTTGTCCCCTTGCTTTTCCTGAATAGTAACTCTGCATAGTGTTCTGGTACTGTGCAGTGGGTTGTAGCTTCTGTCGGCAGCTTTGCGGGTGCGGGTACTGTTCTGAATAGTAACCGGTTTGGCAAAGGTGGTTTTTGAGCTTTCTGGAGTATCTGGGACTTTTGAACTGCTTTCTTCCCAGTGTTTAGTCTGTATCATATCCGCCATAAGGTTCCCATGGGGGATCACAGAGGTTGCTGGGATTGTTGTAGCATTCATGTTCATGGAAAGTTCCGTATTTGTTACAGACTCCACAATAGAGGAGGGGTTCGAAGACCGGGGCTTGTCCGGGAATTAGAAACCTTCCTGTATCTTTGTGTTCGGACCAGTTTAGATGAATCATGGCATCTTCATATGGTCGTTGAGTCCATACAGAAATTCTTTCTGTGCATCCAAAGAAATGGTAGTCTTGCCATAGATCTTGGATAACACTGAGCATTTGGTTGTTGAAGTGTTTCCTCCAGCATTCTGAGAGAGCAAGGGGTTTTCTGAAGGAGAGGCGGGAATTTCCCTTAAACCATGGTCCTTGGTAGGTATACCCGTTGATCAGAACAAGGTGTTTTGCTGGTTGGACATTCATCCAATTATCCTTTTCCCAGTGTGGGAGGGTGCTCCAGCATCTGACAGAGACAAACGGGCTATTGGTTCTTGCAACAGCTCTCTGGATGATCTGTGGTAACTGGTTAATTTGGGTATGATCGGTCAGCTTGATTAGTCTGATGAAACCATACTCAAACATCTGGGATAGCCAGTCGGGAACTCTGTAGTCATCTTCAAATTCTTCTTCATAATCGACTAAGAGTCCAGGGAATGGGTGACAGTTTTCAAATACTTTGAGGCTACCTCCAAAGTATTGTTCCCATTCTGCTTGTAACAGGGTGTCACCTAACTCATCTTCTTCTGTGGGTTCAGGGACATTGATTGTGACCAATTTTCTGAAATGTTCGAACCACTGGTCAAATGATTCGCTCATTACCTTGCTATCAAAAATACAGACCTGTATTTCTGGTGGCAAGTTGGCAACAGCACATCTTAGCTGGTTCTGAGTCTTAAGACTTAACCTAGCATAATCAGTGCCCATAATAGTCCTTATACCTGTTGAATAGGTATCCTCTCTGCCAAAGAGTTGACTAAGAAGGGTCGTATTTCCTGCCTCAAGATTAACCAAATGGTTTTCTAATGCTATGAGGGTTCTTTGGAAAAGTCCATTGTTTCCTAGGTTAAAGGCTGTTTGAAGGTTGTCAAGGATGGATTTGGTTTGGGGTGGGAGTTCACTCTGCACACCACTATGGAATTGTAGGTTTCTTGACAAAACTTCTTGCAGGGCTAAAACTATATTATTGGAATATGTCATTGGGACAAATTCCTGAAGGGATGTTGCTATTCTGGGTTCTGAGCCAGAAGTAGCGCCTTCATGCCAATCATAAAACTGTGCATGTGCTTTTCCTTTGTTATTTGAGGAAGCAGCCATTGTCCACACACTGGTGGGGCTTTTCTCCTGACAAAGAGTGTTTAAACAAGCATAATGAATTTTCTTTTCAAAAATGCAATTGTTAAAAAAGCAAACACTTTTATGAATGTATGGGATGAGATGCTGTGATGATATATGGGGCTGGAAAGGGCCATAAGAATCATCAACAGAAGATATGATGGTTGAAACAAATGGATCAAGGTTCTGGGCTTGATTTTGGCCATTTGAAACTGTGGGATGATGGATTTTGGCATTAACAAGGTTAAGGGTTCTGGAAACCGAAACTCTTTGGAGACACTCAATCTCTGTTGGTTCTGGGTTTCTAAGAAACTTAAACTTGACTGGTTGGCCAAAAGGATGGGTAGTGATTCCTTCACTTTCCGTGGTGAAAGGATACAACAGACACATGAAAGGGTTTCCTAAGATGACCCTATCTGTCATATTCTTAACTAGAACAAAGGTGGTTTTAAAACACGCATTGTCCTGGCACACATGGGCTTTTGGGACTTTGAATTCAATCTGCATATTCCCACCACTTGCAGAAGTTAACCTTTCCTTGGTTTTCTGGAAGTATTTCTGGGGAATGATTCCTTCCTGAATGCAGTTGAGATCAGCGCCTGAGTCTATCAAGGCCACTACCTCGAATTCAAAATCTTTGCTTATGACAATCCTGACTTTGGAATGCCATTTCTGGAAGTTAATCCGACTAATGGTTTGCAAGAACGGTCCATTGACTGGTTCTGGCTCCATGACTGCAGTAGGATTAACTGTTTCATCTACTTCTTCATCAGAAGGGTTCTGTAATGAGATTCCGTCCTCATTGCCTTCTTGAGAAGTACTCTCTAAATCTTTGACCCTAAGGTTCATAAGACCATGATCAACCCTGAGGATGACTAAGTCTTGCTTAAGGCTTCTCATTTCTGATTTAACATCCTTAACCTCATTCTGGAGATCTTGGATGGTAATCTCTTTCTTTGACTTGGTAAATCTCTTGTAGATTTGTTCCAAATCGACTTTGGGTTCCTGAAACCTAGGTTTGGATGTATTTGCCTCCTTAACTAGGGTTGCGTGGAACTCACTGAGTCTCCGAGATTTCTCTTCTGTGTCCGTGATCTGTTCTATGAGATCAAGGAGCAGTTCTTCTTGTTTGGAAAGAACATGGATAGTCTTGTTTCTACAACAACTATCTTGGCATGCTAGGATTTCGTCTATGTCACTAGAGGAGCTATAAGATGCTCTAGAGCTAGAGGATGTCCTAAACAGCTGGTGTTTCTCTTGGTCACTAGACTCACTACTCAGGTGATCGAGTGCTAAGAGTTTGAAGATCTCTTCCTTACTGGGTTGGTCAGTGATGAGGGTATTGATAAGGGTTCTGGCCTTAGCTCTACATTCACGACTCCAATGACCTTCTTTTCCACACTTAAGACATTTTCCTGATGTCTTGTGCATGGGTTTTCCTATGGGCTTGGATCTGCTTTTCTTATAGAAATCATCAGTCTTGAACTTCTGTTTTCTATAGTTCTTGAAAGCAGGTTTCTTCCTATGGGGTTTTGCAGAGGGTTCTTCGCCTCTGTGTTTGGATTTCCTTTTGGGGATGATAGAAGGTAAGCCGTACTGTGTACAGAAGTTCCCTACTTCGTACTTGGCTTTGCTCTTGTTGACTTGGCTCTGGATTTTGAGGTCTCTACACATTTTCATTCCTTCATTGCGGATTGTGCTAGAGATGTCTCCATAGGTTAGGTTGTCATAGTCTATGATTCCTAACGAGCTGGCAAGAGTTTCCTTGACCTTCTGTCCAAACAATGTGGGTAAGCCATTGATGAACTTCTCCTTCCAAAATGGAGAGTTACAATCGCTTCTATGCATGACACGAGTGGTGAATACATCTTCGTACCACCGGTATTCTCCTAGGGTTTTACATCTAAGGTTTGACAATTGGTCATAAATCCTAGATGTGATGTTACTGGGTTTGCCTATGAAGTGTTTCATGATCGTATAGATCAGAGTATTGACTCCATCGGGAACTCCTCTTCCTATGCTTTCATCAAAGATAGGGTTCTCATCCTCATCTTTTTGGACAGCATGTTTAACATCATCCTTGGAACTGTCTGTCAGGCAATTGTTCCACCAATGCAACAGTTTCCCAGTGAACCCTAAAACAATGAGCTCAACAACCTCAGTATTGGTAATACCATCATTTAGATAGTTATTAGCAACCATGGTTATGTGCTGGATTTTGTTTAGGATCTCTTGTTCGGATAAACCATCTATGTTCCATTCATAGAGTTTTCCGCTGGATACTGTAAACTGCATGGATCTTTCCTCATATTGGAGGTCAGGTGGTGTGGGCCTGGGATACCAATTCTTGGTGAGGCTGGTTGGGTTTACCTTGGGTTGGTAAAGCCTATTTACCTGTAATCCTCGAAATTGGTCTTCTATTTGTTCTATCTCCTTTTCATTATCTGAGGAGGTTCTGCTAGAACTGGTAGAAGTAGCATGGGCTTCTAAGGTGACTAGCCGGTTGTCCCTGCTGGTTGAGGTATGGTCTGGTGAAGGGGAAATTGGTTCTTTCTTCACGAGTTCCTCAAGCTTTTGGGTGACAATTTCTATGGCTGTTTGGTCCTTAGATTTGAGACTGGCTTGCCTAGTTATAGGGAGCTTTACTAAAGGCTTTTCTAAGGGCTGGATAGGTTTGGTTGGGTTTCCTGGTTGGAGGATAACCTTGTTGTCTATCTGGCCTTCTATCCTATCAAGCTGTTTCCCTATGACTCCTAAGCACTGGTTGGTGAAGTTGTTCTGCTCGACTACTTTTCTTACAACCTTTTCTTCTGGGGTTGTACATTTGAAAGGAGAGGCAGTGACTTCAGTACCACGGTGGTTAAAGAGTAAGGCTTCCTGAGGGGGATGACTGGATCTAACAATTTCTGGTTTGCTAGAACTTGGGGCATCCTTCTTGGGAACTAACTTCCAGTTGGTTTTGGTAATGACACAGTTCTTTTTATGCCATTGGAAATGTTTCTCAAAGTATTCAAAGAAAGGATAATCTGCTTTTACCTCTTTCATGAATAACTTCCATTTCTCCAAAACTTCAACCTTTTGTTCCTGGGTATGGTTGGCTCTATAGGCTTCTCTTTTAATTCTGTTTTCTTCAGAACTAAAGTCCTTTTCGAGAGCGACCATATCTGGGGTGAACTCTATTGGTTCGGTTTCTCTTGTCATCATCATGAGCTGATGGTCGTATTCAGGTTCTTGCTGAATAGGATCTCTCATATCAGTTCCTGATGGTGAGGGAGGTCTAAGACTGTCTTGACTAGTGCTGTCTTCTTCTTGATCAGCAACTGAGTCTTGTCTGGCTGTGTAGCAAGGGGTACTAACCTGGGAATGGTCTTTGACACCTTGGAACAGCGGACCTAAGTCTTTTCTAGACATGGGGAATGGAGTTCGCGTTCCTGACGAACTACACTGGGATGCAGGTCTATCTCTAAGGAGGATAGGTGGCTGCCTAAGGGGTTGGCGTAGATCTACGGATCTAGACCTTGGTTCCTGGTACAGATCTTCTGAAGACCTGGGTTCATCAGCTAAGGGTGATCGGAACCTAGATTGGTCAAAGCTTAGTCTAACCGTTCCATCGGCTAGCTGCTGGACTATATCTAAGTCGGGATTCCTAACTGGGTTCTGGACCTGTAGAGGATAGTTTTCATTTTCTATCGTCCAATGGGTCGGGAACGTGACATCAGTCCATTTCAGGGTTCTTGGTACCCGGACTGTGGATCTAGTATCTGGGGTTTGGATAAGAGTGGTCTCTCCTGCCTTTCTCTTATCAAAAGCCTGGATGGACATGTTCGTCCTCATGCACTTATAATACACTCGGTATATAAGGGCAAGTTGTCTGGTGCCATGTAACACAAGGGTTCCATGGGTTTTGATGTTGAGGGTGAGGACCTTCATGATGTGAGGGTCGTCAAGCGCAACTGTGAGGTTTGGGAAACAGTCGAAATGAATTGGACCGTTTGACAAACTGGATTCAATGGTGCCTAGAAGACTGTCATTAAATCTGAGATGACGGGTGTCTCTAAGGGCCATAAGGATTGAATTGTCCAACCCTTCTCGGATCAATGGTTTCACTCCGACTTGGACTAGGCCTATGTGGAGGAATTTGTGATCATTTTCCCTGTGGGCTTTAACAGCGGCAGGGGATAACAAGTAGCATGTTTCATACTCCTTGTTGATGCTGTAGATCTTTTCTATAGTCCTAACATGGTAGTCTGTTCTGAAAGACTTTTTCAGGGACCATGAAGATGACTTGTAGATCTGGGTTGTGGGAACTTTGGGTATGTTCCAATCTCCTAACTTCTGATCTAGATCTGAAAGCTGGTACGACTCACTGTTGATGGTTCCATCTTCTGCTGGAATCTCAGGGAGGGAAGTACTGCTGGATCTACTGCTAGTGGATGAGTCACTCCTTCTAAACATCCTATTTATCATCCTGGATTATAAGCTTAAGAAATCAATTACAACCTAGACTCCTTTCTATCTTCCAATTTCTGGATCTAACCTTAGATCTGAAACAGGGTGTGTATGGATGCCTTCTATGATATGTTACCAACTTACAGCCGCTTCAGACGCCTTTCTATGTCTCCTGTTGCTACTAACGGCCGCTATTCCCTATTACTGAGCGTATACGAACCCTGTATCTCCCTCAAAACGCCTCAACGCCTTCCTGGCTAACGGCTAACTGGGGATTGGTCTGGTTCACACTCAACCTCGGTACTTTAGACTTACTGGGCAACAGAACTGACATAAACAGGAACTTACTCCCTAGACTTACTGGATAACATGTCCTCATAGAACCTGGCTTAGTACACATCTTGTAACAAACTTTGGATTAAAAACAAAGATAGGAAAAAGAAGATGATCTGGGAAGCAAAGGATTAGCTTAAACAGATAAACACAAGATAATGAACAGTTTGAATGATTAGGAGGCTCAGCCTACCAACAACAGAAAGAACAGTAAACACTGACTAAGATGAAGTAGTAGATGAAGAATGCAACATATGGGAGTGGTAGTGCAATCAAAAAATAGATGGAAAACAAAATAATATTTGTTAGAGATAACATACTTCAAAAAACCCTGTAAGTTAATAAAACCCTGTAAATTTTCATAATATTAACAATTAAAAATTAATATCCCTTATATCTTCTTCTCAAAAAAAAAAAAAAAAAAAAAAAAATCACTTATATCAGGAATAAAAAAAGGATCAAGTCGTGACAGAACCCAAAAGAAATGCCATCACCCTGTTCAATATTGGCCAAATTACTTTCGTCATTATCCTCAAGAATAATACCTTCATCGTCACTCTTTTCCAAATTCAATAATGGCTAGCTAAACAAAAGGTGTAACAAGAATTTGTCGGATCCTGACAGAAAATATATTTTTTGACAGTAAAATATTTTCAAGTGATAATATTTCTCGGAAAAAAAATTACTTTCAAGCCTTCGGTCGTGTTCCGAAAAATGATAAGGAAAACATATTTTCTATTATTTTTTCACATTTTATCATATCTAAAGTACTTATATAATTTTTAAAAAAAATAAAATTTTAAGTTAAAAAATTGTGATTAGTGGTGGTCACTGGCGGCGATGGTTCACCAGCAAAATATTGTGAAATTATTCTCCTATAATTTCTATATTGATAAAAAAATTATTTTAATTATACCCAAATTTTTCATCTAATCCTTTTATTATTAATTTATCTATAATTTCTAAGTTACTAAAAATCTTGATATTACAATCCAAATACTTCCACATTTAATTTCTTATAATTATAATTTCTAATAAAATAAGTACATTTAATTTCTTACAAAAAGAACATTTTATTTTATATTTCATTTTTAAAAAATACCTCATAAACAAACACAAAATTAGAAATATTCTTCTTGACTTTTTTCTATACATCTCTATCAGTTTTTTAGATATATACAAAAACTTAGTTGTTATCTATTATTTTTACCTTCACTATTTTTGCTAACATTGCACATATATTAAATTTCTACTCTCAATTTCTTATCCGTAACTGTTATTCTCAATTTCTCCTCCATAACTTTTTTATTTTTTAATAGGAACTATTCTTTGTAACTTTGAGTTTATGTGTTAATTTATATTTCTTTCTTTTCGATGTTTCATTTGAGTTACTTTTTATTTGGTCTTTATTATATGTGTAAGGTTGAATTTAATCAACCATTTTGTTGGCTTTATTCCGTGCCAATTTGCTTGTAATTCAGCATTTAGAAACCCTGTATTTAGGTAGGAATCATGTAAGAGTAGTGTGTGAGAGAGTGTGAAGAAAAGCTCAAGAGTGTGCACTTAGCAGGGCCTCACGATTGGATCTCGCAACTGGCAAGTCGCCAAAGGATGCACACGTGTGAAGCATGCAGGGGAGCTGAAGAGTTACGCTAGTTGAAGCACTACAGGACAAAACTTCCAGTTTGGCCAGGCAGTTAGCTCGAGACTTAGTCAAGTCGTGAGATCAAGTCGCGAGAC
>JARYZH020002802.1:0-13587 GCA_030021035.2 Notholithocarpus densiflorus
TTAAATATCTTATACATGAGAATTATAAGATTGTTACTAATGAATTATTTTGATATTTTGTAAGCAATTTAGTTGTAAGAGAATATACAATCTAAGCATTTATTGAAAAACATATCCAATAAAAAAATATAACAACGGATGTACTTTGACAAAAGTTATAAATGAGGTAGAGTTCTCACATCCTCAAACCCTCCATTTCTAATACAATTTTGATCAGTCCCAAATTTTTAATGCACAAAAGTACAACATATATATAGTATTCTTGTAGTTATGCTATTTGTTTGATTTTTTATTTTTTAATATCTTTTTTCAGGCTTCAGATACTAATGCAAGACCACTGCAACCAATAAACAAGCGCATGGTGCATCTTTATAGACCAAGTGATCCCAAAGACGATTAAAATCTTCATCAACAGAGAGTTAAGCTGGAAATAATGGACGAATTTTCTTCATCAACAGAGAGTTTTTACTTTTTTTACCCACTACCTTGTAATTTTTAGTCACAGTCTAGGGTTCCCAGCCCACTTATAGTTCAGAAGTAGGGATATAGTGATGGTTAAATATAGGAATTGGGTCTTGAAGCTTTGACGGGTACATATAGATTACCCTGTATTGCATTTCTAAATAAATGAATTAAATTTATAGATTCACATTCTTTGTTACTTAAAACAAATGCATGCAATAAAAACATGGGAAAGAAAGGTGGATTTAATAGCAAAAGGATTTTGCTACCTACCCCTCACGGAATCATAGGCCTCACAATATAAGCTATGGAAATTTTGCCTTCCAATCTTCCATGAACAAGGCAATATTGTGTTTTCAAATGCATTTAATTCCTCTCAGCCTTAATGGTGGAGTAACAAATGGTGAATATATAGAAGCTCTCTCAAAAAATGGGATGAGCCCAATATGGGAGAATAGTTGGAGCAAAGGTAACATAGCCCTCATAAAAAAAAGACTCGTTTCCATGAAGAACAGTTGAATGTAATTAACCATAACAGCAAGCGACACCAGAAATCATACGATGACAGGTGTTAAAATTTAAAGGAAAAAAATGAAATTGATGTAGAAAGTGTAGAGAGAGAAGTAAAAGAGGAATTATGTAATTCAGTTTGATGATTAACCCTATGTGCATAGTAGAAGGTCTCAAAGGGTTACATTTTGCTATATTGAATTATTTATTACAAAGAATCTAATATAGGGTATGTGGGGACTAAATCCGCCACAAGCTCTTTGTCCTCTTTGGGGAGTCAAGCCCGCAAGGTTTTGTTCTCAGTACCGAGTGTGGAAGTTCAGGATTTTCACCTCAGGCCAAGGGCTTTGCCTTGTAGCCATTTTGGCTTGACACCTTTGTCCCACATCAGCAAGAGATGCGCCCTACTCATGCCTTATAAGCCCTTGGAGCAAGCACGAGTGTACCACTACCACGCATGTGTAACAGGGAAGGACCTAGAGACGCACTTGAACAGGGTAGTGGGGAGGCGTGCCTTGCACTTAGGTGTTGGCAACAAAGCCGTGAGGGTCCCCTGAGCTCGAAGCGGACAATACTTGAGATGGGCATTGCCCTCAAAAGCGCTTTTTTGTAGGAACTAAATCCGTCGCAAGCTTTTTGTCCTCTTTGGGGAGCCAAGCCCGCAAGGTTTTATTCTCAATACCGAGTGTGGAAGTTCAGGATTTTCACCTCAGGCCAAGGGCTTTGCCTTGTAGCCATTTTGGGTTGACACCTTTGTCCCACATCGGCAAGAGATGCGCCCCACTCATGCCTTATAAGCCCTTAGAGCAAGCATGAGTGTACCACAAGTACTTAAAAACAAATCCACACAAGAGTTTATAAAAGTAATAAGCAAGTAAAAAGCTATAAACAGTGTATGCAGCAAAAATATGTTAGACTATCCAAAAGTATGTGTGAGTGTATATGCAACAGCTTCTTCTTCTTGAGAACACAACTCCCCCTATCAGTATGCACACCATTCTTGTGTTGTTCTCCCCCTTACTGTATGCTATCTCTCCCCCTTTTTGTCACGAATAGCTAAAAGTTTTCTTCGATCTTTTGCTGAATAGTATCCAACTGTGACTCAATGGTTGTGAGATGTATTTGAACTTGGTTATTGGTGGAGTAGATAAGCCATTCTAAGCCGGAAATCCGTTGAGACATATTCTCAATCAAAAACATCAACCTGTCAGCTTAAGAAGTAGGAGGTGCAGGCTAAGTGCTAGATGTTGGCATCTCAAACGGAATAGGGGAAACAGTCTTAGTATGTGCAGGTGTAGCTAGTCATGACTTAATGGAGTGGCATGGGTGAATGCTTCACTCTTAGGTGTTTTAGAAGAGTGACTCTTGCTTGCTTGGAGAGTTCCCATGGATATTGGTCGAGGACGAGGTACAATTTTTCCATCTGTCAGTAGACTGACACCTTCACTTAGCATGATCTTCATGATGCGGCTACAAAAAGGAATACTCGTTCAGGTTGCTGATCTAGCTACTGCTTTCCCAATAGTCTGAAATATGTGGGCACATATGTCAATCGGAACTCCAGTAATGAGATCACATAGAAATTGTGCTCTTCCAAGATTGATGAAAGCAGTGTTCGACAATGGGTAGAGGTTGGAAAACATGATCAGTTTTAGAGTCGTCAGTTCAGGCGTAAACTATGCAGTGCCTATAGATGAACCTTTGCTTCTAACTTCATGATTAGATCCAAGAACTTGAAGAATTTCTTGTAACTTAGGCTCTCTATCATCATATGGAGTGAGATCCACATTTTCTGATCTGGTGATGTGGAGAACCTTTGCAATGTAGTCTGCATTGATGGAGAATTCTTTTCCTCTTACCCAACATTTCAACTTTACTCCAGTGTATCTGGCATTAGAGTAGAATTCTTTAACTAATTCATCAACCGGGTCCACGAAATTCCCAAACAAATTAGCCCAATCTCTTGCTTCAAAGATCCTAGGGATAAACGTTGTTCCCAAGGTATCAAATTTTACTACACATTCCACAATGGTAGGAGCATCTATAAATATGTCTGAGTAAGTCTGTGAGTCCATAGGAGTCCTGAATCTCTCATTGTTTGAGTCTTGAGATGACTAAGTTGAGCGACAAGTCCGCTTAGCAACAGGGGATGGATCATCAATTGCAATCTCCTTTCCTTTAGAGGAACGATGTGACATCTGCAAAAGGTAAGACACACAGCAGAGAACCAAGTGCGACACCACCAGATATAAACATCAACTTGATTAGATTCAGATTAAAACAAATGAATTTCAGAGAGAAATTTCACTCAATCAATCACAAAACATGACTTAAGTCAGCAACAAGTAAACATAAGCCACATTGATGCATTGTGTATTTAAGAAAGTAAAGATGTCCAAAAATGTTGATTGATCAAGAATAATTCAGAACAAATTAATCAAAGGACATCATACAGTCACAAATAACTGTCATTGTGACACTCTATCATGAACATGATATGTACAGAGCAACACAGTCAAGAAGCACAACTCAGAACACAACCATCATAAAAAAATTTGAGAAAAACATCTAACAATCAATATCACCAATCACTCAATCACACTCACTCAACAATATAAACCAACTCATGTTCGAATCATAATATATCTCAAAAATCAAATCTCAAAAATAACTCATAGATCAAGAAGACGAAGTCATAATCATGAAATATGAAGTGAGAAAGAGAAAGCCCATACCTTTTCCTTGAAGATTTGAGATTGAACTGATGCAAAAATGGAGGTTTTTGAGAGTGACACGGTGAGTTTGAGAGAGGTTTGAAATGGGAAAGACAATGAACAGTCACAAAAATTCGAGGGAAAACCTAAAAGGTTTTAAAAACTGACTTTAAAACGCAAAACACGCGTTTTTCGCGACTGAGTCAAGTCGCCAGACAGTCGCCAGGGTAAGCTGTGAAACACTTTGAAAACAAGATTCTTAAAAAAATTTCTAAGTGTTTTTCGCGACTGGAAGGTCTACCCGCGAGAGAGTCGCGAGGTGAGCTGCGAAAAGCTCTGTGTACCCCTCGCGACTAGACCTTCCACCCGCGAACAAGTCGCCACACTGAGCCACAAAAATCATAAAAACCCAAATTTTGAAAAATATTCTAAGTATTTTTCGCAACTAGGGCATTTACCCGCCAGTGAGTCGCGAAAAATCTCTGTATGGACTCGCGACTGGAGCATGCGACTAGGTCAACCCGCGACTGAGTCGCCAAAACAGGGCAACACTGTTTTTGAAATTTTGACAAATTTTAGTAAAAACAAAGTACTTTCCAAAAACAACTAAACACTCAAAAATCATTTTGTGTTTGATCAACAAAGATTGAGCAAGTGAAAACACATTTAATCAAGTACAATCACACAAATGAATATGGCATTAATTGAACATAGACTTGTGTGATGTGTGTGGATACCATCAATGAGATAGTCCTTAGTCTAATGTGAAGCTTCAATGATCAATTCAACCAAGACATACACAACTAGCACTAGATAATGTGACCCATCTCAATTATAGAAATATGCATATATGACCTCCCACATAAACTTGAGTACCATATCTTTGAAGCTTTTCATTAGGCTCCATATTCAACATATCATTTGATCTTTTTGAAACAACACATTTCATTGTGAGATTGATGCCTGAAATTTTTGATATTTCACTTTGATGAGATAGCCTTTGGCTTTTTGGGCATCATACAATTTTATTTTTAGTCGCTTTCCCTTTTTCCTAGTCAAATACTAGTATGTGCGACAGGCTTTTGCAGCTCTATATCTCTTTTTATTTGGAGATTTACATTTGGTGAGCTCTTAAAGCAAAAACAATAAATAAACGAGTGGGAAGATATATATACACAAGTCTATGCATGTCTTAAGATCAACAAAACCATTCACTAATCATTTATGACAAGTTTGAAAATCTATTTACAACAGTCACATAGATGTCAAGATTTCTCCCACAATGGTATGAGTGCATAGGGAACAAGTTATGCTCGTAGATGCACAAGGCCATTAGTACAAAGATACAAGGCAAAACATGTTTTGAGACAACACTCAACAAAGTCGATTAAACTTTTTGGATTTTCTACTTTTTATGTGTTTTGGATTTTTGACACAAAAACAAGAGAAGATTGATCAAAAACAGCAAAGTAAAAACATTTAAAGCAAAAGCAAACAAACAACCAATTTTCAACTCAAACTAACAACAAGCATACAACCAAACATAGTCACACAACATAGGAAGTATTAATGCATGGACATGTTGTAATGCTTATGCATGAGTACCCTTCTTCACCCACACGTCACGTGCGTTTGGGGTGATTTCCTTATAGGATCAGGTACGAGAGTTAGGACTTTCAAACCTTCTAGTGAAGCTTTCCAAGCATGTGGTGAATGGACCGATCATCTTCATCACGTCCATCATTCCGGGATCACCGTTTTGACTTCTTGATTGCTCACCACCCCAAGACCTCTTGTCATTTCTTGGTCCTCGTGACCGTGGAGCACTTTCATTGTTCAATGCTCTCAGCTTATGACAGTTGGGTCTGGTATGTCCTTGCAATCCGCAATGGTGACAAAAATGATTCGCTGTAGAACCCCGTTGTGATCTTCGAAGTGATCTTCCTCTAGCTTCACGTCTAGCTTCTGATTGATTACGGGACTTATTTAACACCCATTGATCAGCCACATTCTTCTTCTTTTCAACCTTAATTTTCTCAGGAATAGACTCTTCTACAACCGGCTCTTTGGCCTTCACAAACTTCACTTCTTTGGTGATATTGACCGATAAGCTACTCCCTTTAGTATATCCCAACCCGGACTTGTCTGAGAAATGTTTTTGAGATGAAATAACATCATCTAGCTTCTTGGTGGAGACCCTCTCTATCTTGGCATTAGCTTGCACTACCTCTAGCTCAAGAAATCTCACTTTTGTATAAGCTTCTGACAACTCACCATTCAGTGTTTCTATTTCACATTTGGCCTCCTTATAGTGAATTAGGAGACTTTTATAGTCCTCCTTTGCCTTCTTCATCTTCTTTACAGCTGCCTTGGCCACCCTTGTATACTCTCCCGACTTCTCAAGGAGTGAGTTGTAATTCTCTTGAAGACCGGTTGTGTTTTCATCTTCTTCAGCATCTGATTCTTCAACAACTCCCATTGATTCTTCATCACTATGTTCTCCAAGCTCTTGTACAAGCAAATTCAAATCATCCAAAGACTCAACTTGAGTAATAGTCATAAAAGTGGAGTAATTCCCTTCTCCATCACAGCTTTCCTCATAATCATAATTGGATGAATCCGAGTCACTAAGAGTCGTGGCATACACCTTGCCCTTCAATTTCAAATAATTAGAACATTCTTTCTTAAAGTGTCCATGCCCGTTGCACTCGAAACAAGTGATTCCTTGTTTAGATTGGGATTCATTTCCATCTTTCTTTTTGAATTCCTTTTTCTCCCTTCCTGAACTTTGGAATTTCCCTTTATCACCAAATTTTCCATTGTTCTTGAATTTCAAGAATTTTCGGAAATTTTTCACAAGGTATGCAACATCTTTGTCAACCACATCCTCATCCGATAAGTTGTGGGCTTCCACCCTTTCATTAATGGTCTTAAGAGTAAGAGATTTGCTCTTCCTTTGTGTGGGTAGTGACAATTCATAAGTCTGAAAAGACCCAATCAGTTCTTGGACTTTTATATCATCAAGGTCTTTACTCTCTTCAATCGCTGTCACTTTGGCACGAAAGCTTTCTGGCAATGACCGAAGGATCTTCCTTACTATCTTGGAATCCTCCATTTTCTCTCCCAAATTGAACTTGCCGACAACCACCTCATTCAGCTTGCTATAGAAAGAGTCAAAAGACTCGTCCTCACTCATTTTGAGCTCCTCAAATCGAGTGGTCAGCATCTGCAGCTTGGTATCTTTTACTTTCTTCGTGCCTTCATAGGTGGTCTCCAATATCTCCCACGCCTCCTTGTCAACAGTGATGTGAGAAATCCTGTGAAACTCATCTGGAGAAACACCACAGAAAATTGCATTCAAAGCTTTACTGTTAGCATTGGCTGCCGCAAGAGCTGCTTTATCCCAAGTGGATTTTGCGGTCTCCGGCCTAGTCCAACCTACTTCTACAGCATCCCAAACAATATCATCAATTGAACACAAGAAAGCCCTCATCTGGACTTTCCAAAAAGCATAGTTGTTACCATCAAAAAATGGTGGAACATTCAAAGATTGAGACTGGTCCATCTCAATACGGGGTCAAGGATCGCACTAAGGTATTTAAACCACAAAAAGTGCACCCACTCTGATACCAATTGAAAGTTCAAATAGCGTATAAAACATTATGAACGTTTAGACCCCCACTTTACAAGTTATCAATTCAAGCTTAATATCAAACAATTAATGTGCGGAATATGAACATAAGCAAAATACAGAATTGATAAACAATCTAAACCAAATAAAATCACATCCACAGCAAAAATTAAATGGCAAAGATTAAGGGAAGAGAGATGCAAACACAAGGACAACACAACGATGTGTTATCGAAGAGGAAACCGAAGCCCTCGGCGTAAAACCTCTCCGCAGCCCTCCAAGCGGTCAATAATCCACTAGAAAATGTAGTTGGGATACATGAACAGCAATAGACCCTCCAAGCCTAATCTACCCAGTGTACCTAACCCCTCCAAGCTTCTTGCTCCAACGAGATTGCTCCGAACCTTTTTCTTTTCTAGCTTATCGGATTCCGCTATTTGACCATAGCATCAACCAATATGAAATTGGTCCCTTCTTAACTGCTTCCCAAAGCACCAAAAAGCCTTCTCACGTATATGGGTATGGTGAGAAAAGGATTTGGCTAAGAACCTCTCAATGATTTAACAATGGAGAGGAAGAGAGTAGAGGAATTTGAAGAGTCTTTATGTGAAGATTGGGGATGAGTCAATCTTGTTTTTCTCTAGGGTTTCTCTCTCAAAGTTCTCTCTCGAAACTCTCTACATTTCGTGGATATAAGAGGTATTTATACTAGTGTGTGTTTGGAATGCGAAGAGTCAATTTTTCCCAAACAGGGTGTCTTGGCGACTTGGCCTCGCGACTTGACTGAGTCGTGAGTTCAAGTCACGAGATAACGGCCTAGCCAGTCTGGGACTTTTGTCCTGTAGTGCAACAGCTGGCATAACTCTTCAACTTTTGGCATGCTTGGCACGTGTGCAACTTCTGGCGGCTTGCAAGCCGCGAGCAACCCGCGAGATCCAGTCGCGAGACCTTGCTTCTTTGCACAATCTTGAGCATTTCTTCATACTCTCTCACACACTACCCTTACATAATTCCCACCTAAATACAGGGTTACTAATTACTAAAATACAAGCAAATTTGGCACGAAATAAAGCCAACAAGATGGTTGATTAAATTCAACCTTATAAACACAAATAGATTATACACTTTCCTGAAACAATAAATGAAAAATGAGATAAGAAATCTTATCCTTAGAGGAGGATTGATCCTAACAAAATGTTGAAGATTCAAGCCTCCCATAAATGTTAAGATTGTTTGGGATTATTGGTTAACCAAAAAAAGAAGAAGGGTAATAATATGTTATCACATCTACTTTATTAGTTCCACTTTTTTGTATTTATTTTTCATGTTTTAAATGTGAACATATTTTTTCCGTCTTTTAAAATGATTTTTTAAAAGCATCAATTGTGAATATTGTATAAAACATTGGATATAAAATGAGTGTAAGTGGGAAAAAAAAAAAAAAAACAAAAACAAAACACTACACCAACCGTACGGCTTTCAAAAAAATGTCATTGTTGAAGGGGTTGGTGTGATGTGTTTGATTCACGCCCCTTAAAAGTCTCAAACTAGTACAATTTAAAGGACACAGCCCGCAGGTCTCCCAAACTGACCGCCTCTTCTGTTTTTCACTTTTTCTTAACCACCCTCCTTACCCCAACAAAATAAAACAAAAATCTGCCAAATATTTTTGTCGGGTTGTTGTTTTCTGTATATTATTATTACTAATCACTAATTCATGCGATGCACGGGAAAACTATTTTGTATAAAAATGAAACATTAAATTACTTAATGAAAAATAGAAATTAAACTTAAATTTAAAATAAAATAAAGAATTAAATCTTAAATATCCTCAATTATCCATAAAATGTATGAAACATAAAATTTTAAGGCAGTTATTCATTGCCTTACCATATACTATTCTCTATGTACTACAATGACCAATCACGACTTACCAAGAGATGCAAATAAAACATTTGCTTTGACTTCATCATTGAATTGCAGAAAAAGAGCAGCACAGTACGAACACACTAAAGAATCTAAATAATGCCCAGCCAAGCAATAAACCGTGAGAGACAAAAAGGCTTAACATCAATATATAGACCAATGCTCAATCAAACAAAGATTCAAGAAGACAAATATCTTAAAATAATATAATTTAATTAATCCCACTACTACTGTCAAGCATCAAAACAACTTTAATTATACAATGGTTGGAAAATATCTCAGACACAGAGCAAACACAGCAAATATGACAAAGGCAAAACACTTTATCGGCAATTGGTTTACTCTACGCAAAATTTTCTCAAACACATGGTGTGCACAAAATATTTCAATGCCTTAGTTATAAATGTTTGTTATTATAAAAATTAAAAATTAAAAACAGAAAACAATAGCATGATTGTGAAGAAAAGAATTACCAATAGCAGTAGCGTCATGGGTGCTCTGTTTTTTGTCCACAACCTTCGCTAGGTTTGTTCTTACAGAGGGGAAGAAAAAAAAAAAGGGAAAAACAAAAAGAAGAAAACAAAAAGTAAACAGCGTATATAAACAATAATAAGTAGTTACCCACTGAAACTAAATAAGCAAACCACCGAAAAGATACAATTGTTTAGTGTTTTAAAGTGAACGTGTCAGCAATTTATGTAGCCATGTGGCAGAATGAGGAGTGGTTAACGAAAAATCAAACATTTTGGCTATTAATTATTATTAGATGAGATTAAGATTAGAGCATGCTAGTGTTTATTTAAATTCCTTGAATATATTTGGATGTTCTTAATTGTTCATATGCGTTCTTCATATGTTATTAGTTGTTCATCACATGTTCATAGCTTTGATCCTAAATCCACATAAAAAATATGAAAAACATGTTTGTTTCATAATTCTCTTAAATCCTTGAATCTAGGATATCACCATCCATACACATTCACTAGAATTTATTTTTCAATCCAAATGCAATGATTAATAAAGGGAATTAGGGTTTATCACATGCACACACATTAAATTCAACATGCAATTGATTGATAACATATTGGATGATATGATATGAATGTTGGCCACCATAGTCTGGAAGATCGGTTTCACCGAGTAAGGTGGGTGCCTAACACCTTCCCACCTTATAACATAGCCTCCGAGCTTAGATCAAGGGTTGATAGATCAATACTTATCCTTGTAATTTTCAATTTCTAGATTGTAACTAGGAAAAAAAGCCATGTACTTTATCTTAGATTGTATCTAGAACCAAAGCCATGTAATAAAATGATGAATTTTTCAATTATGTTTTCTTATTTTTTCCAATAATTAAATAAGTGACAACTCTATTGTAAAACCCTTAATCTAAAGGGAAAAATATACTCAGTCGAACTTCTATTTTGAGAGGTAATAACACAACTCCACCCATTCATGTCAGTTTGGCCCAACACCTAAAAAAGGGCCGGGGGCGCGATCTCTCACAATGCTATGAGAGAAAACCACAAAGGAGGTAATTCAATAATTGTCTGATAATAACCACGTGGCAGGTCCATGTTTACAAACATATGTTAGGCGTGGTTATTGGCTAGTGTAGTTTACCCTTTCTTATAATATATATTTTTTTTAGATCCAACATTTATTTATACTCCAAATTGATTTATTGCCTTAATAAATTATAGGTTAAGTCAAATTAAGCTGGAAGAAAGTCAAAGAAATTACAAATTATGTTTATTCCATGGTTAACACTTCATAAATTGAAATAAAAATTCTTACATAAACTGATCAAGTCAAATGAATAGTTCTAAGACCACATTATTTTTCAACTTTTTACTATAATTTTGATATGAAGACTGTGAGTAGTTTTCCTATCACTTACACATGAATTCACCATTTTTTCTCCATCACTTACACTCTTCCATGTCATAATTGTGACAAAGAAGCTGTGAGATAACTTGTGGTACTAAATTTTACTAAATTTTCTTGAGTCAAATTGATTATCATACATAAACAGAGTCAAATTAAGTTGGAAGAATTTAATTAAGTCAAAGTTAAAAATTATATTAGATTGATAGTTAACTTGCATGTTGAATCATTCATGAAGACTTTGCATGGTCTCGAAGAGTATGATGTCATTTGCACACGTAAGATGGGCGCAGTTGTTGGTCCACCATTGTTTAATTTAATTCCTGAAAGTCTGTCTTCCAATAATTCTCTTTCAATCATTCTTCACAGCAGTTCCTGGAATAGAATGAATAATTACAGAATAAGGGGATCTCCCTAAACCCCTTACTAGGCTAACCATCTAGGCTTGCATCAAGATCTCAAAGGAGACTGTGGAGACATTTCCATGATACAATGAATTAATGAACTTTTCATTGAATCCAGAGCTACACAATGCCAGCCTTAGAAATCTCCGATCAACTCTATTATATACCTTCAACGGATTGAGATCAGTTGCAGTATTTAGAGTATTGTACTTGACGCAATTCCTCTCAATGGTTGAGATTGATAGTTGAAAAAAGCAACTTTCAATCTCAACTATTGATTAAAATAAAGTAAAAAATTAAATAAAAATGTGAAAAAAAAAAAAACATATATTGCAAGAGGGAGGGGTTAATTGCACCAGGTATAATACTAAGTATTGTACTGGATCTTCATACGACCTTCGACAATCTAACTTAATATAGCTAGCATACCCACCTTTAGTTTTCTCCTCTTGAAGCTATGAAGAATCTCTTGGACCGATACTTCATTCTTTGCAATCCATCTCCTAAGGATACACTGATAAGGGCAATCTGATTGGACAGTACATTTCCTTCGTCATGTTACAATAAGCTTGGTAATGGCTTTATACACTACATTACACATGCTAATAGGCCTAAAATAATTAAAAGAGGTAGTTTTTTTGGGGATCTTTGGGATAAGAAAGAATTAGTGAATTATTTACCTCTTTTGTCATTCTTCCATGTTGAAGAAACTAGCAACTACACTCACTGTTGCTCACCAATTAATAAACCCCCCCCCCCCCCAAAGCCCTCTACCTCCCAATACTTCTTGTAAACGAACACTATGAAACAATAAAGACATGGGGATTTTAGTTCTGCCATGCATGTCCTAGATTGCCTTCTTAATCTCTTGCGGGGCTGGAATTCTACATATTTCCTCATTTTCAAGTTTCAGCATCATTCACACAAGGTGATAATATCAACCCCTATAAGTCTGGAGGGCACTCAATCTCTTGTTCTCTCAATAAATCCATGCATTAAGCTAATAAGAGACCACTAATAGATTTCTTATTTGTGAACCCTCTTATTATAACTTCTTCCTATCTGTAGATAAAATAGGTCAAGTGTACTAGACCACTAGACCTAATCTTTGCCCACATCAAATAAGAGACCAAACCATTGTTCAATCACCCATCACATGGTCACTTTCGATGAGTCCCAAATTGTGTTGTAAAGCCTATTTGAGTTAGAATTTTGAGAATATATTTTTGGATTTTTGCCCTTGGCAATTGTGAATTATATAAAATTGAACATCTGTTTTTTGATTTAGTTAATTACGTGATTAAGATTATAATTTTGGTAAAGTTCAACGCATAATACTGTTGCTAGAGTTTAACACCCCCGCCCCCATAAAAAATTTAAAAATAAAAAATAAAAAAAATAAAAACCTAACAACCTTGGTCCTCGTTTCACTAACACTAGAGCTGGTTGTTTGGCTTTCCTTTGAGTTACTTTTTTTAATTTGAGAAATTTGAGTTACTTGTAAGAACCCATTTTTAAAGAACTCGAAAAAAAAAAAAATAAATAAATTGAAACAAAAGTACTTTCTAGTTATAAAAGTTTTAAAAGGAATAACAAATTTTTTTCTAAATGTAGCAAAAGAAACAAAAAAAGAAAAAAAAAAAGATTTTCCTCCTATAAATTACATTCTTGTCGGTATATATTGACGTGTGGAATGAGACTCTATCTTTATTCTCGTATGATAAATTTTATTAATAAATATTTGTTTCATTCTTCAATTTGGATCGATTCACAACTCTTTTAATATATAAATATAGACAAGAGAGAGAAGTATTCTTACCCAAAAAAAAAAAAAAAAAAAGAAGGATAACACTGTAGTTATAATTATTGATCAGTCCAAATAATACAATTTTTTTTTTTTTTTTTATACGCAAATAGTACAAATTAGTCGTTACTAGTTAGTCCCTTTTTTTTTTTCTTTTTTAAATTTTGGTAATATACTCGTTAGTCGTTACTCGTTAGGACCTTGTCAAAGTCTACCTTTGATATATTAATGCAGCATGCACTTCTAAAA
>JARYZH020002803.1:0-13585 GCA_030021035.2 Notholithocarpus densiflorus
TTATATGTAAGTTAAATACATATATTGTCTTTTGGAACACGTTGTGGGTTAAATTAAATGGTGAAAGCTAAAAGATAGGAATCAAAAATAAAAATGATATAAGACTTGCATTAACAAAGCAATCATGGAAATGGAGGCGTAGTAACGAGGCCCCCATACGATTCTCTTTGGACACTGCAGTGTTTACTGCGCCTTGAATTATAGAGAGAGCCGTAGGGCAAGAACTCGAATAGAAGTTGGATGATAGCTGAGCAGAAGCTATTCCCAACATAAACAAGAATAAAGTAGAAAAGGAGAGAATAGAGGAGGAAAAGAAAGCCATGGCTTTACTAAAACAAGAAAACTTTATATCTCATAACTGGTTAAATCCTACTGATATTTATAGCCATTAGTGCTGCAGTAGTGAAACCATTTTTCTTTCTAAAAATAATTAATTTATGTAAATATTGTGGAGTACAGAAGGGCATCCAGTCAATCTTTTTTGCATTTAACGAAAATGGTTTTTGGTAGAGGTTAAAAGAAAATGCATGAAGTGACAAGGATTTCTCAATATCATTAATAGCGGGAAATGGACAAAAATATGACTTTCATGGACAAAATATATATGAGTTTCATTTTATTTAAGGTTTTAATTATATATATATATATTTATATGACATAAATGAAGAAAAGAAAAAAGAAATATAAATATATACTAGTTTTTTTTTTTTTTTGGAGAAAGAAATACATACCAGTTTATTATGAGTTTTCAATCAATTATTCTAGACTAAAATAAGGTATAGGTAAGATAATCTCTCTCTCTCTCTCTAGTTCCAATTTAGAAGCATATTATATAATTTCGTATGAAATTAAAAAATATTTATATATAAATTACTTAATATATTTAACCTACTTTTTTTTTTCAATTTTGGTTGAGTTTGCAAGCAAAATAAACATATGATTGCTATAATAAAAAAATAAAAAAATCAAACACAGAATTGAAAAAGTATGTATTCAATTTAGTAACATAATTATAGAATTTTAATGTAATTTCATAAGATATTATAAAAAACCAACTACTTTAGGGACACTAATTAAGTGAGTTGTGTGTGTCTATATATATAAATATATATATATATATATATACACACATATATTTCAATTTTATTGGTGGAATTTTCAAGAAAAATAACATCCGTTTGCTATAAATAAAAACACGGAATTATAAACTATGTATATTGTGATAATGGTATTGACACAACTTGGACAATAAATAATTATAATGGGATAAAATTGTAGTTAAATATTGGAGTATTTTTATACATATATAATACATCAAACATTATATTTTTGTTATAAAAATGTATCTTTTTAGAGTATGTTTATTCATACAATAATATATATATATATATATATAAAGCTAATACACTTATCTTTTTTAATAAATTGTTACAACAAGTGAAGGAGAGATGTAGATTTTAACACTAGTGTAAGTTACAAAAATTGTCGGCACAAATTTTTTTTTCCTTGGGTGAGGAAATTTGAACACTAGTAGTCACTGCTACTTCACATGGAGAGAACTTCACAAAAATACTGAATTAGAAAGCTCAATACAATTCACAAAACAGCTTCAGAGTATGTCAAAGTTTGTGTATCAACATCGATGGACTGTGTACGCAATGACACGCTGGCTATATACGTCATACTTCCATTACTTCTCTGGCTTGAAATTATTGAAACATTAAAAAGAAATAAGAGAGAGAGAAAATTACTGATAATAATTGAATTAGTTTTAAAAAGGTGCTGGACAGACAGATAATACAAAGGATAAGAAAAAAAAAGGCATGGGATTTTTAGAGATTCTTACAAGGATGCATGGTTCTAGCTCTACACTGGAATTTTCCAAGCTCATAATTAATCAATCTCTAAAACACGTACAGCCAAAGCAGTTTCAACAGCAGAGATTTTTGGTATAAGCTGATGTTGAATCTACGATAATATTCCTTCAAATTGGTGTTGGGAGGTGCACGGCACCTTGAAGTCTAGCCCATATAGGACTTGTATTTGAGTATGGAAGGAATCCTATTTTCCATTAGAAATAGGTGTATGTGTTGCACAAGAAGTCAAAGACTCCTATTCCTAATTATAATAGGAGTGTCAGGTGGCTTGAAAGCTTTTATATAAAGCTTGGGACGTGTATTTCACATATATAGAGATATAGAGAGAGATTCAAAGAGAGACTGAAGAGTGAAACACATATTTGAAGTCGATTGAAGGAAAAAAAATTAGTGCTTTGTGCGGCACTGAGGGAAAAAAGAAAATGTGATTTTTCTTTTGCTGAAGATACACAAAGAATATAAATTGGAGGTTTTCTCTAGGACGATTATTTGAGTGCTACAATCACAGAGAATTGAAGTATTTAGAGTGAAAGATCTTGCTACCGGGTTTTGTTGTGAGGTTGTATTTGTTCCTAGATGTATTATTGTATTTTCGCAATTTATTGTGAACTCAGGTTTTAGATATAACTTGAGTGTTGTAATCTCTATTTTATTATAGTGGATTGATCGGATTTGCCCCGTGGTTTTTCCCTCTACATTGGAGGGTTTTCCATGTAATTTCTTGGTGTTCTTGTTGGTTGATTTTTTTATCGCTTCCGTAGATTTCTATTTTCTTTATTGCTTGGGATATATTTAATTTAATTCACACATAAATGGGAATTTTTCCCAACAAGTGGTGTCAGAGCATTGGTTGTTGGACGTGATTGTCTTGTGTTGAATTATATGGAAAATATGAATATGAGAACTATGATTAAACTCTCGACATCAAATTATTCGATTTGGAAGCCGCTAATGGAGGATGTCCTTTACTGTAAGGATTTGCATGACCCTATTGAGGGTGATAGTGCTAAGCCAAGCGAGATGTCTGATAAAGACTGTGAGAAGTTAAATAGAAAAACCATTGGATGTATTAGACAATGCATTGATGTGAGTGTGTTTCATCATGTATCTCAAGAGACTAATGCAGAAGCTCTTTGGGAGAAATTGAAGGGTCTCTATGAAAGAAAGACAGCTCAAAATAAAGCTTTTGTGGCTAGAAAGGTTGTGAATTTGAAGCTTAAATATCAAAATTTTATGTTAAAACTAAGTAGTTTATTGTTATTCATTTATGGAACATAGAGACATCGGTAGCTGTTTATGTTGATCCAGTTTTGGATTACTTGAAAGTGTTGACTCAAAATATTACTTTAAAAAATGGAGTTAGTTTGAGATAATAATGTTGAGAGTGATGAGTATTTAAAATATTAGTTAGCAATGGAAGTAAAATTTTATGAGCCATCAGGAAAATGTGTGATGACAGGATGACTTTGTATGTGACACCAATTGATTTGTGGCTAGAAAGGTTGTGAATTTGAAGCTTAAGGAAGGTAGATCTGTTGTCGAGCATTTGAGTGAGTTCCAAGGCTTGGTGAATCAAATGGTTACAATGAAGCTGATAATTGATGATGAGCTTCAAGTTTTATTACTTCTAAGTTCCTTACCTAACAGTTGGGAGACTTAGGTGGTGTCACTTAGTAATTTTGCTCCAAATGGTGTGCTACAACTTGCAATGGTCAAGGATAGCTTATTCAATGAAGAAACAAGAAGAAAATACATGGGCAAGGATAATGCACAGGCTCTTGTCACAGAGAACAGGAGGAGGAGTGAGACTAGAAATTTTAAGGGACGTGGTAAATCCAGAAGTCAATCAGAATCGAAAGGAAAATTCAAGTGTTTCTACTGTGACAAAGAAGGTCACATAAGAAGAACCTGCAAGGCTTGGAAGAATAAACAAAAAGATGAGAAAAATCAGAATAAGGCAAAGGAACAGAATACCGCTGTTATCTCGACAATTGAAGATGTGGTGCTCTCTATAGGAGATGATGAATGTTGCAATGTTTCACATCCTTATGTTGAATGGGTGATTGACTCAGCCTCTTCCTGCCATGTCACTCCAAGAAAGGAGCTATTTACTTCATACAAAGCACGAGACTTTGGGAAAGTGAAGATGGGCAATAACAGTTATGCTGACATTGTGGGAATTGGAGATGTTTGTGTTAAGACTAACACTGGATACACCTTGGCATTGAATGATGTACAACATGTGTCTGATATGCGTTTGAATTTGATTTCTACTCATATTCTAGATAAAGAAGGCTATGGCAACTATCTTGGAGATGGTAAATGGAGACTCTCTAGAGGATCATTGGTGCTTGCTAGAGGGAAGATTTGTTGTACACTTTACAAGACACAAGTAAAGGTGTGCAAAGATGTTGTTAGTGTAACTCAGGAAGATTCTACGCCTAACTTGTGGCATAGGCGGCTGGCTCACACGAGTGAAAAGGGGTTGCAGATTTTGGCAAAACAGTCTCTCATTCCTTTTGCCAAAGGTATGTCACTTAAACCTTGTGATTATTGTTTATTTGGAAAACAACATAGTGTCTATTCGCATTCCTTCTACTAGAAAGCCCAATGTGTTAGATCTTGTTTATTCTGATGTATGTGGTCTCATTGATGTGGAGTCCTTAGGTGACAATAAGTATTTTGTTACTTTTATTGATGATGCTTCACGAAAGGTGTGGGTGTATTTTTTGAAAACTAAAGACCAGGTATTTGAGCACTTCAAGAAATTCCATGTCATGGCGGAAAGAGAGAAAGGGAAGCCTTTGAAGTGTCTCCGTACTAACAACGGAGGTGAATATACATCTAATGAGCTCGAGAGTTACTGCTCCGAGAAAGGTATTAGACATGAAATGACAGTTCCTAATACCCCACAGCAAAATGATGTGGCAGAAAGGATGAACTGCACTATTGTTGAGAAGGTCAAATGTATGCTGAGAATGGCTAATCTGCCTAAGTCATTCTGGTGTGAAGCTGTTCAAACTGCGTGCTACCTAATTAATCGGTCTCCATAGTTCCATTGGAGTTTGATATTCCAGAGAGAGTTTAGAGTGGGAAAGATGTTTCTTACTCTCACTTGAAGGTATTTGGGTGCAAGGCTTTTGCACATATGCTTAAGGAACAAAGATTGAAGCTTGATAGCAAAGCCGCTCCTTGTATATTTGTTGGATATGGAGATGCAGAATTTGGCTACAAGTTATGAGATCTTGAGAAAAAGAAGATGATTAGAAGTCGAGATGTGGTTTTTCATGAAAATGAAAATTTGGCAGACCTTGAGAAAACTAAAAGGACAAAGGATGCTATTGTAGGTGTTCCCGACCTTACACCTGCCTCTTCTTCCTCCAATCATGCCAGAAATAGGGAAGAGGTGCAAGATGAGAATCTTGGTGATGAACCAATAGCAGTTGATGGTGATGAGACAGCAGGAGTTGATGGCGATGATGCTTAAGATATTGAAGATGTTGAACAGGGTGAGCACCTTGTTCCACTAGAGATGGAAGAACCTCAAGTGAGGAGGTCCACTAAATGTTGAACAGGGTGAGCACCCTGTTCCACTAGAGATGGAAGAACCTCAAGTGAGGAGGTCCACTAAGGAGCGTCGTCCATCAACTAAATATCCCTCTTCTGAGTATATTTTGCTTACTGATGAGGGGGAGTCAGAATGCTTTCAAGAAGTAGAGTCTCATAAGGACAAGCAGAGCTGGATGAAGGCCATGCAAGAAGAGATGAATTCTTTGCACAAGAATAAGACTTATGAGTTGGTTGTGACCAAAGAGAAGCTTGAGCTTTGTGTCGAAACGGCCGGCATGAATTCTAACTAAAGAGTTGGGATGAAGATCTCTTTCCTCAATGGGCTAGAGAGGGAGATTGTTGGGAAGTGCACGGCACCTTGAAGTCTAGCCCATATAGGACTTGTATTTGAGCATTGAAGGAATCCTATTTTCCATTAGAAATAGGTGTATGTGTTGCACAAGAAGTCAAAGACTCCTATTGTCAGGTGGCTTAAAAGCTTTTATATAAAGCTTGGGACGTGTATTTCACATATATAGAGATATAGAGAGAGATTCAGAGAGAGACTGAAGAGTAAAACACATATTTGAAGCTGACTAAAGGAAAAAGATTAGTACTTCGTGCGGCACTGAGGGAAAAAAGAAAATGTGATTTTTCTTTTACTCAAGACACACAAGGAAGATAAACTGGAGGTTTTCTCTAGGACGATTATTTGGGTGCTACAATCACAGAGAATTGAAGTATTCAGAGTGAAAGATCTTGCTACTGGCTTTTGTGGTGAGGTTGTATTTGTTCCTAGATGTATTATTGTATTTTCCCAATTTATTGTGAACTCAGGTTTTGGGTATAACTTGAGTGTTGTAATCTCTATTTTATTATAGTGGATTGATCGGGTTTGCCCCGTGGTTTTTCCCTCTACATTGGAGGGTTTTCCATGTAATTTCTTGGTGTTCTTGTTGGTTGATTTTTTTATCGCTTCCGTAAATTTCTATTTTCTTTATTGCTTAGAATATATTTAATTTAATTCACACATAGACGGAGATTTATCCCAGCAATTGGCTTGTAGGAATCTGTTAACGTTCCAAATTGCCAAACCTTACCACCTACTATCAAACTAATTAACGGTGGCCTAATGGGTGATTTGTAGTTTCTAAAAGTATATTTTCATGCCTAGAAATTTCAACTTCATAAGGCTAATGCATTGAATCTAAGCCATGCAATTGTCTCTTGCCATTTAAAAAAAAAAAAAAAAAAAAAGAGTTGGTGCAATGTTAATTATTGAACCCCCACGAGATTGAATTTTCTCAATAAATCATATCAAATTGCCCTCGTTTTTGGCATTTATCTCACATAGGTCGAAAAGAGAACATGGCAACAACACACAAGTTGGCGAGACATGCACAATGGATTGAGATGAAGAAGAAGTATGGACTGAGGAAGTACACATTTTCTTGCTAAATGTACTAGCAGTAGATAACCCAGTCAAAAATGAATAAAAAGGTCACCTTTTTCTCTTAGAAAAATAAAAAGGAAAAGCCCTCGTACGTGTTATTATATTATTTTGAGAAAATTCAGTCAAGCCCACGTGTTATTTATATGTAGCCCAGCAAAAAAACCACCAACAACAACAAAAATGTTTTCCATTTGGGGAGTTTAGGTTCTTTTCTTTATCTATCTATACTATTTCTAATAGGATTTTTCTCTTTGAACTGAACTTTTATGTGGCTCAAAAATACCTTTAGACCCTACGTTTAATAGGAACAAAACTTTAGGACAACTCGGTAAAAATATATCTCCAACTCCATGTAAAATGCCTACAAAATAAAATACTTTCTTACTAATCCATGTTTTTAAAACGAACTTATCCAAAAATTAAAATTTAGAAAAAAAAAAAAAAAAAAAAAAACCTTTATAAAGACTCACCGGTTTCTTTTATTTATTTAATTTTTTTTTTTTTTTGAATTTCTGGTTTGCTTAATTCCTAATCTTACATAAATTAGACCAAAAAAAAAAAAAAAAAAGAGACTCATCACACAAGCAAAGCGCATGCGATGAAGCTACTATTACATAATGATAAGCAACAAAATCTTTGTAAAGGTTTCATTATTTCAGCGCGACTTACAAACAACAAACTTTTCATCCATGACAGATAGATAAAGTAGATTGCAGGAGTGAACAATTTCGATACCAACTAAGAAACAAATGGCTAATCCCAAATGGGAGAGAAAATGATACTTCTAATTATAACAAATTTACTTGAGTTATAATGAATTTCTTTTTTTTACCAAAAGTAAAATGAGAAATATTTTTACACATTTGTTAATGTACACTCTGCACATATATACAATATCTACAATTTCACATGTGATCTTCACATTTTTTAAATATATTTACGTTTAATACATGAAATGAATGATGTGTATGATGATGTATAATAATGTGTGTGCAGTAATAATAAGTGCCAAAAAAATATGTATAAATGTGTATATGTCATATTATGATTTCATTGCCATTTAATCTATTTGTTGGTGGTGTGCTATTTATTCATTCTTTCTTTTTCTAAAATTTTTCTCAATTTTAGTAGGAAAATGATCCCCTCTCATTTAGCCACACAGATAAATAGTATTATAGGATAGGGCGGTACAAGTACAACTAGACCTGCTGCATGATTTGTCAAGCATTTTGGCCTCCTCCAAAAAAAATAAATAAATAAAAAAACAAAAATAAAAAATAAAAAATAGACTAATGAGTACTTACGAAATGGGGTATCACCAATCCACTGCCAAACAGTAATAGAATTGAAAGCGGATTGGCTAGACTGGTGGGAAATATAAACAATGAAAGTATTTGGCTGGAGGATATGCCTGACTTCTTGGATGCTTTAATAGCGGGTGGTGTAATATCAAATTTTTTCTTAAAACAAAAAGAAGAAAATAAAATGATACGGAAAGAAACTTCTTTGAACTTCTAATAATGGCAGATGTAATATGAAGTTATTTTTTAATATAAAAAGAAGAAAATAAAATAATGTAAAGACAAAGCATAAATAAGAGAGTAAAAGTGTTTTGGTTTGATGACCGACGTTTATATTAAAAAAAAAAAACTGATAGCTACATTGTAACTATTTTGAATTGTAGCTTACAATAAATTGAATGTGAGGTATATATATAGAAATACAATAGACGGTGTGTGTTTGGCTTCAAATTAAAAAGTCAACTTATTTTACTATTCAGTTTATTTTTGCTACTATTTATGGGTCATACTGCACTTTTTGATACTATTTATGAGTTCCACGGTACTATTTCAGCTAACTTTTATTTTTATCTACAGTACTTTCAGAAAAAGTTTTCAATTTCAGCAAAATAAACGGATTTCAAACAAACCCTTAGAATGATAATCCTAATAGCTCATAGGATTCTACAAAGCTACGGTCTACATAGTTATAATAACATCCTATAATATATTCAAATATCCCCTCTCAAATTCAAGATGAGAGTTTGAAGATGTCACTAGTTTGGAATGAAAGCTCCTGCAGAAAGAAATTAATCACAGGCCATAAATGACCAAATCAGATGTAGAATGGATTGAGCTTGACATGAATTGAAATGCCCAAGATCATAGTAAATGACAACTATTAATTAATGATGGATGGGGGCCAAAAGATGACTATTGTGGCTAGAGGACAATACACCAGTGCCTAGAGGATACCAATAGAAGAATGGTGGCTCAAGGATTGCATATGCATGTAAGACAAACATTGACAATAACAATGGACAACGACAAATAGTGGATTGTCGGCAACAACTCCGATGACCATAAGAGAGTGGCATGGTTGGCCGAAGATATCATAAAAAGAAAATGTCACAAGAGACAAAAGATATTGATGAAGGTGTAAAGTTGTGATTTACAACTATTTTATGTTGACTTTAATTCCATGCCAAATTTTATTGTAATTATGTTCAATCCTTTGTACACTGTATTTTATGTGAGATTTTATTGTAAGGGTTGTGTGTGTGAGAGAGTATGAAAACTCAAGGCAATTGAAGACTAAAGAAGTTTTCACATGTAGCTCGCGAGTAGCCTTCCCACGAAGTGAAGCATGTGCTCAGCACATGACTGGAATGCGAAGAGTCATGACAGATGGTGACAGCTGGTTTTCACGAGTGTCTCGCGGGTAAGGCCTTCCCGCGAGATACCCGCGAAACATTCTGTTTTGCCAATTTGTCATATCTGATATACCTTGTCTCTACCCACACTATATATACTCACATTACCCACATATGTTGAAGAGTGATTTTCAGAGAGAAAACCCTAACCACAACCCTTGAGAGTTTGAGATTGTTATACCCACAATCCTTTACACAATCCATTGTGGTTTTTATCAACTCCTACCTCTCCATTTCTAAATCCTTGAGGGGTTGATAGCCCAAACACTTACCACACCCATCCTGAGTGTAAAGTGAGGTTTTGGTGCTACTAGGAAGCATTGGAAGAAGCCATTTGTTTGGTGGATGCAATCGGGCTGAATTGCGTGATCCGGAGAGCTAGAGAAGATAAGGCTTGGCAAAGTTAGTTGGTAGCAGGAGCTTGGAGGGCTCGAGTACATGGGGTAGACTACGCTTGGAGGGTCTTTTGTTATTCGTGTACTCCAACTTATTCTCTAGTGGATCGATTTACCGTTTAGAGGGTGGCGAAGAGGATTTTCGCCGAGTACTTCGGTTTCCTCTTTGATAACACATCGGCATGTTATCTTGTGTTTGCATTCTTCTTCCCTTGATGAGATTCAAATTCAAGAACTCATCGGTTCTCTTCAAACTTATGAGCTATCTCTGTCATCTCAAAGGAAGAGCAAATCTCTTGCTCTCAAGACAGACAATGAGAGATTGGAAGCTCAAGACTCCTCGGGTGAGGATGAGGTCGAAAAGGATGTGGCATATCTTGCTAAGAACTTCCGTAAGTTCCTAAAGTTCAAGAAATATGGAAAGTCTTTTAAGAATGGCAAATTCTCAAAGTTCAAGAAGGACAAGAAAGACTTCAAAAAGAAGGATTCAAAAGACTCCTCACTGTCTGAAATGGTCACGTGATTTAAGTACAAAGGGCATGGGCATGTGAAGAAAGAATGCCCCACGTATTTGAAAGCGAAGGGTAAAGTTTTTGCAACTACCCTTAGTGACTCAGACGATTCAAATTCTGATTCAGAAGAAAGCTGTGACAGAGAAGGAAATTACTCCACATTCATGACCATTGCACCCGTGTACTCATCGAAAGATTTGAGCCTTCTAGTGGAAGAACTTGGCGAGCACACGGAAGTAGAGTCTATGGGAATTGGGGAAGAATCCGATGATGAAGATGAAGGAACCAAGGAACTGCAAGAATCGTATAATTCTCTTCTCGAGAAATCCGGAGAGTATGCTAGAATGGCTAAGGCAGCCATCATAAAAATGAAGAAAGCTGAACAAGACTATAAGAGCATACTTGTAAGGTATAAGGAAACGAAGTGTGAAGTTGAGGCGCTAAATGGAAAACTAACCGAGGCCTACTCCAAGATCAAGTTTCTTAAGCTTGAAGTGATTCAAGCCAATGCCAAAATGGAGCGCATTGCCTCCAAGAAACTTGACGAGGTGCTTGCACATCAAAAGCCTTTTTCTAACAAAAGTGGCTTAGGATATTCCAAAGAGAGTAGTTCAAGTGTCAATGTGTCCAAAGAGATGAAATTTGTTAAAGCTAAGAAACCAATGGTAGCAGCACCCAGTGTTGAGAATATAAAAGTGGAGAAGAAGCCAAATGGAACTGCTCAAAAGGTTTTGACAAAACCTCAAAATCCATATGTGGCTAAACCCAAGGTTAAAGGGAAATCTCTTCCAAAGTCTCAAAAAGGTCCTCAAGTTCAACACTTCTACCACCATTGTAGAGTTAGAGGACACACAAGACCTAACTGCTATAAACTTCACGCATTGAAGAAAGCAGATTCTCAAAGGCTAAAAGCACAAGGAAAGGGGAATTGGAACGCCAAGCAATCAAAAGGGCGAGAAGTTGATTCCGGATTTGGTGATGTGATAAAGATAATAGATACCATCACTTCTTGCTTGGCAAGCTTCAGTCAAAGCTTTGAGAATCACAGCTCTAGTACCCAATCCTCTAGGGATATCACCCCAAACGCACATGCCGTGTGGGTGAAGAAGGGTACACATGCATAAGCTTTTGACCATGTCCATGCATCAATTCTTTCTATATGTTGTGACTTTGAATTAGTGGTCTGCTTATGCTTTATGTTTTAGCATGTTTCTTTTCAAGTTTGTTTGTACTTGTTGTTTTTGTTGATCTTACTTTACATGTTCTGTTTTTTAGTGTGTTGAAAAATTCAAAAACCTTCTAAAAATTGAAAAATCTCTAAAAAGTTTGATCGCTTGTGTTGTGTATATCACATGTGAGTTTGGACTAGTACCTTCGTACTAATGGCGTAGTGCATTTTCGAGCTTAGCTTGTTTTGTATGCACATCTATCTTTGTGGGAAAAATCTTGAAATCTATGTGTGACTGTTGTAAATCGATCTTCAAGCTTGTCATGAATGATTAGTCAATAGTCTTGATGGTTATGATACATGCATACACTTGTGCCTATATATCTTCCCACACTTTTTATGTTTTTACTTAAAGAGCTCAACCAATGTAAATCTCAAAATGAAAAGAGATAATGAGCTGCAAAAGCCGTCGCACATACTAATATTTGACTAGGAAAAAGGGAAAGCAACTTGTATTGAAATGTATGGTGCTCAAAAAGCCAAAAGCTTATGATCAAAATTGAAATATCAAAAATTTCAGGCACCGATCTCAAAATGAGATGTATTGTTCAAAAATGATCAAATGTTATGAATTGTAAAGAAGCCAAATGAAAAAGCTTCAAAGATATGTAACCATTTTTGTAGGAGATCATATATGTTCATTTCTATAATAGAGATAGACCTCTTGACCTGATACCAGTTGTGTATGACTTGATTGAATTGATCATTGAAGCTTCACTTTAGACTATGGACTATTCCACATTTGATACTCACACACAACACACAAGTCTTTTGTTCAATGAATACTTATTTCATTTGTGTGATTGTACATGATCAAATGTGATGTGTATACTCAAATGCTTGTCAATCAAACCCAAAAAGGTTTTTGAGTATTTTATGTGTTTTTGAAAGTGTTTTTATGCTTTCGTGTTTTGAGTTTTTGTGTTAAAATTACATTTCTCATGTTTTTCATCAAAAACTTTTTCAGAGGCATTTTCGCGAGAAGCTCGCGAATAAGCTCTTCCCACAAAAATGAGTTAAGGCAAAACATGAAAACACAAAATTCAGACAAAGACTTTCGCGACTGTCTTGCGACTGTTTCACAAGTAAAGTCTTCCCGCGAAAAGCTTTCCTGCGAAAAGTTTTGTGCTTCAGAGGCATTTTTTGCTAGTAGCTTCGTGAGAAGGTAACCTGCGAAAAACACGTGTTTTCAGTTTTATAGGGCTGATGTGACAAATTTTCATACACATCCTATTTTCCCTCTTTTCGCCTCCCTTAAGCCTCTTTCCAACCCAAAACTGTTTTTCACTCAAAAACCCAACAATTTTCAAGTACAATCATTTCAAAAACTTCTCTAAGGTATGTTTTTAACATCTTTTATCTTTATTTCCTTAGATTATGCAGAAAATTTCTAGGTTTTGCTTGAATTGGGGATTTTTTGAAAAAGGGTTGGGAACTCTAATTTTTGCAAAATATTTTTCAATTTCTTAATTGGGCTGTGTCCCATTTGGTTTGTTTGTTTTGGCCCCTTGTGGCACTGTAACATGTATTTAGGCAATTTTCATTCATGTTCATGCATTGCCCACATGTTAGTTTCATAGGTGCATACCAAGTGTTTGACAAAATGCTCAAATGTCATTTTGTGCTGTTTTGGACTCCAATGAGTACCAAATTTTGGGGATTACCATGATTATACATGTTTATCATGTTTTGATCATTGGGTATGTGTTTTACACATTTTGACCCAATTGTGCTTAACCATGCCTTGCACATGCATTACATAGGCACACCTCATGCACACTTGATGCACACACTTGCTCACTTGTCATGTTTTGCATATAACTCATGCTAGATATTTGTTGCTTACATGTTTAGCACT
>JARYZH020002804.1:0-13569 GCA_030021035.2 Notholithocarpus densiflorus
ATAAGCCTTAAATATTCTATTTCAATCTCTTTCTCATTGTGAATATTATGAATAATTATTTTACTTATTTCGTAAGAGTAAAGGGTCATTTTATGACACTAAAACACTTATAATGGTAATTTATTGCTTAGGAGGAATCACATTTTTGCTTTGAGGAGCTTTATATGACTTGCACACAACTTGGTTTGTAATCTGCCCCATTTAGCTGCGGTGAACCAAGCCCAGTCCACCAAACAACAAGTAAAGGGCCCAAGATCCTTGTTTCTACTTGGGCTTGGGTACTGTCCAAAAAAGGACCCTCACAAGGTATGATTTCTCTTCTCCTAGTATTGTTTCTACTAGTTCTACTGATTTTTGTTTCTCTTACTAATAATGTTGAATCTGAGAACAATAATGTGAAATCTAGTGTAGCTAGTGAGAACATAGACATGGGTAAATTTATCTTAGGAGCACCCCCTAACCTTGTTAAGAAAGAGACTAAAAACCTTTAGGCTAAGAAGGGAAATACTCAAAAGCCCAAACAGAAAAAGTAGCATTTCTGTCATCACTGTGGTGCAGCTAGACATACTCGACCTAATTGCTATAAGTGGTTAGCCACTCAACAGAGCAATAGCATGATCGCGTTGGGAAACCAAAATCAATTTCCATCCTCCTTTGCTCCTCTTGGAGATCTTCTTAAAGCCCTCATGTTTCTTTTGAACTTGAACGGTTTCAATTCTTCCCCCTCATCGCCGGATCAAGGGTTTGCTAAACGGAAAGGTTCTTCCAAGGTGTGGAAGGAAAAAGGCTTCAAGTGATTCCGTCACTTTTTCTCTCTCTTCCCTTCTTGTTTTTGTTTTGCATTACTTGTGTGTTTTGAGTCAGTCTAGTTTTACGCATTGCTTTGTTTAACATGTTTTTATTTGTTTTCTTTTCAGTTTTGGTTTATTTTGTTTTTCATATAAAAATAAAAATTAAAATTAGAAAAATTAGAAAAATACAAAAACAGTGTGTGTTTTGTGTACATTGGTACTTGTGTACCTTGGATGGCCATAGAAACAAAATTTTCTAAACTTTGTATTATTTGTAGCTTAGATGAGCATCTCTATGCACAGCTAAGCAAGTGAGCTTTGTGGCTCATGTTTGTGTTGAGTAAGATTAAGTAATCTCTTGTACTTAATACTCGTATCACTCTTTTTGTCGGGAAGGACTAGAAAATCCTAAGAGAAAGGCATAAATAACCATCTCACCACTGTTGCCCACCAATCATGAAATGACATCTGTATGCTTCAGCATAGCAAAAGTGCAATGTCAAATGCTTAACATCATTGGGTATTTCTTTTCTCTCTCTTATATGCCCATGCATGATATGCTTATTACAAGAAAAATATGCAAAGAAAAATAAAAGCAAAAAGATCAAAATGTTTTATATATGATTGCAAGCGTGTCTTCTAGGAGATGTGGGAGTTATAGGATGTACCTCGAAGGTGATAGTCCCCATCAAATAGTTATGATTGTGTGTGAGTTAAAGTGATTTTCTCATATCTCAAATCGTTATAACATGTAGACGCTTATGCAATCTTGCGATGTTTTTTCACACTCAACACGCCATATTCTTTGCTACTTTTGATACATGTGCAGGTACAATGTGATTTGGCCATCACAAGGAATACTTGTGTAAATGTATGCTCACTAAACTGTCTTAACTTGTTTTTGAAATACAAAATTGGTTAGAGTTGTTTAGTGTGTATGTGTGTTTTGGATCTATGTGCTTAACATTTTTCTTGATTGAGAGATGATTTTGAGAGCTTAAAATGTTGTTTGGATCTTTGGTTGAGTAGCATGTTTGATTGCATTCATATTTGTGTTTTTCTCTTCTTGAAAAACTATTTTTAAGCAATCTTGATAGCATCTCGATACCTCTCGACAGCATCTCGATACCTCTCGACAGCTAGGCTATCTATCGAGACCCTTCAGCTGCTTTTTATCGCATTCTCGATAGCTCTCGATAGCTACTTCGATCCATCGAGAATCCTTCCGGATGCTCGATAGCTTCTCGAAAGCTAACTCGATCCATCGAGCTTCTTTGCTGTGGAAACCTTTGGACAGCTTCTCAATAGCTAGCTCGATAGCTTTCTCGCGCTTTTTAATTCTCGATAGCTCTCGATCTGTCGAGAATTAAGAAATCCTTTATATAGGATCCTCACAATTTCAGCTCATTTCTCTTCGATCTCTCTTGATAGTTTCTGCCTCTTCACCTCCCAAAATACCTCTAAATCTCTCCAAACCTCTTCCTCACGTGTTCTTCGGTCTCAAGATCATTTCTTTTCTCTGGTAAGACTCTTTCTCATTCATTTCTTCATGCATTTCATCATTTGTGACCTAACTTTTGGGGTTTGTTAAAAAATTTTGGGTTTTTCAAAATTAATGAAGTTTTTATGAAATTTTTGGGATGGGTGTTGCTTCATTGAGTTTAAAACTTCATGCATTACATCACACTTGCACTATAACTATATTTTCATGCATTTTAGATGTGTGCTAGATATGTTGAACTGTTTGTGTGCTTTTAGGATTGGATTAGGCTAAGCCCATGATGTAATTAAGTTTGCATATCACATGTTCATGCATTTTCATGCATACATACCTTCAATCTTTTATATTCTTCTATATTATGTTGTTGGTGCTTTTCTGATTGTCTCTCTCTTTCTTTCTTGCGTTAGTCTGCTCTATGGCACCTAAACGCAAATCCATTCTGTCCCGGAACCCTCTTCGTTCTGGGGCATCTTCGTCTTCTCCTTCTGATCCTACACCATCTCATATCCAATTCCATGATGATGAAGCCCGAAAGGACTTCTCAAAGAACTTTTGTAGACAAGGCATTCATTCGAAACGCCACGTCGTTCTGTCGGACTTTTCCGACACTGACCTACCCACTGTCATTCACAATAGGGGTTGGGAGTCACTTTGTGACATCCCGGTCACTTGTCCCTTCGTGATCATACAGGAGTTTTACTCCAATTTGCACGGAATCGATACTTCAGTACCTCATTTCTTCTCTCGCGTTCGAGGTATGTGCATCGTAGTTACTCCGGAGATTGTCTCCAAGGTACTACATGTTCCTAGGGTAGCGCTTCCTGACTACCCTGGTTGCGATCGTCTGCAGATTGTGTCCAAATACAAACTCTCGTCTCTATTCTGTGAGACACCTTCATCTTGGGGTGATCGTCAAAACACCCCTTGCTCGAGCTTTGCAAAAGGTTTGAGGTTCCTTAATATGGTGATGACATTCATTCTCCACCCATTGTCTCACTATAACACTATCACAGAGCCTCGTGCTCGATTTTTGTTATCCCTCTTAGAGGATATCTCTATCGTCTTCCCTTCTCACTTCATTTTATCCCTTATAGATATCTATAGGGATACGGTGACCCGTGATATGCTCATTTTTCCTTCGGCTATCACACGGATCCTTCACCATTTTTATGTCCCTTTTCCCGCGTTCCCTTATTTCTCGATCATAGGTGCCATAGATAGGGCTACCGTTAGACAGAGTGAGGCTCAGCTTCGACTAAGGCGGCCACGTATAGAGACAACTGCTCCTCCAACTTCTACTTCTCCTTCCACCTCCACTCCTTCATCTTTTGCGGGTGGAGTGACTCTTGAGGCCATCATGGCACAGCTTGTGTGCATGGATGCTCGCCTTGACACTCTCAGTAATGAGTTGTGTTAGGTGAACACCTGTGTTGGTCGTATCGCACGACGATAGGCTGTCATGGGTGGTTTCACTGTTGCTTCTTCTCCATCTCCACCGACGATTGAGGATGAGAGTGATGATGACTCCGACGACGATAATGCTGCTGAGGATGATGGTGCTAGCTCGCCTAGTGATGATGAGATGTCTACTTGATGTACTTGCCCTTTGTCACTCGTGACAAAAAGGGGAAGTAGTTTTGAGATGAGAATAGTCATACTCATAGGGGGAGGGTTAGTATAGGAGTTTTTGTGTTAGGAGGAGTGTGTATATGAGGGATGTAGTGAGGATTCTTGTATCTTTTCTTTTCTTTCTATTTTAGATACATTATATCTTGTACTTTGGTCTTGTGACCAATTAGTGATAGCAAATCTTGTATTTATGTTGATATATTTATTGAGGTTGTTATTACTTTCTTTCACCTATCTCTCCATGTGTTGTTTCTTTTCTCTCTTTATACACATGTTTCTTATTTATTGTATGCAATCTTATATTTCTGTTTCACACTAAGATGCCTTGATGAGTTTTGTTTAAAGTGTTTCAGAAATACAGGTTGTCAAAGTCTTCTTGCCATAAACTCTCTTCTTGCAAAGTTTTTCAAAAGTTTGTGTTATGATAGATTTTATTGTATTCAACAAGTGAGTATGAGTTGAGTGATTTATGACTTTTCTTATATGTTCGTTTGTTTGTTGTGGTTTTGTCACGGATTGCCAAAGGGGGTGAATGTTAGGACATAATTGATTCAATTTTAGGAACATATGTCAATATTTTATGTAATTGGCTAATCCTTTGACAAAACGCACTTTACTTGTAATTGGGTAGATCTAGGATGTGTTTAATACTTCAAGGAACGAGGTTTCAAGTTCAAGTGTTAAAGCTATACAAGTCTGTCCAAGAAACAAGTGAAGAACTGCTGGATTTTAAAACTCGATAGCTAGCATCTATCGAGGTTTAAAAGCTGTTTCAACCCGTGGCTCGACAGCTATCTCGATAGATGGCTATCTATAGAGGTTTATGAAACTCATTTTTTAAGAGCTGATTTTCATCCAATCCATGAATATGTGTTTAGGCTTTCTTTTCTCACAACCCTAAACATATATAAGGATTATTTTAAGGGCCGTCAAAGGTGACACAAGTTGCACAAGTTTGAAACAAAGTCTTGTTCATGCAAATTATGATCGGAGATAGAATTTGCCCTAGTTCATCTTTTACTTAAAGAAGCTGCTGTGTTTGTACATCATAGGGTTTTGTGACCAAGGAGCTTCTTGATCTTCATCATATGATGAACTGAAGAACTTTGCAGCCAACATCTTTCTCAAGTTGGTGATTAAGTCGCGTACTGGGATCTGCGCATCTATTGGTTAGTCATGGAGTCGTGCATTGAAATGAGAGATTGTCACTACAGAACAAGTTCAATTGGGTATTGGGGTAAGGGTTCAACTTTAGGTTGGTATAAGGTACTGGGATTCCTTTACTTGTAACCGCTTGTAATGATAATAGTGGATTCTTGGGAGTGGTGACGTTAAAATCACCCAGTGGGATTTTTGCCGTGTAGGTTTTCCCCATTCGTAAACAAATCACCGTGTCAATTTAATTTTTGCTGCACTTTAGTTTAATTGGTGATTTGTTTGTGCTGCCACGCATATTGTATGTTAATCTAATTAATTAATCAACTTGGCTAATTAATTGGTTAATCTATCACAAGGGGTCAATACATTCTTGGCCTATCATCTTGGATGGCCACAACAAAATCACACACAATATTATGTACTAAGTTTAGCAAAGAATACCTTGTGTAGTTTGTGCAACTAGCAATAACTTGAGATACATGTGAGATGATATGTAGATAGTAATTAATCACAATTTCTACAAAATTCATCACATAAGTTTGAAAAAGACTATCACCTAAAGAGTTACATCATATAACTCTCACATCTCCTAGAAAACAAGCTTGGAATCATGTAAGTTTCTTGTTTTGCCTCATAATGTACACACCAATTTTATTTCATTGTGAAATTATTAGATTAGCCAGATAATGTACACACCAATTTTATTTCATTGTGTCATCTTTATTATAGCCTAATAATGTACACACCAATTTTAGTTTTAATCCGAGGCTACACCTTATGTTCTTTTTGTGCATGTACTACACTTTCTCGAGCACAAAATCTTATGATATGCACTAAGGTGTTTATGATTGGCTAGTAAACAGTGGTGAGATGGTCATTTATGCCTTTCTCATTAAGTTCTAGTCCAAACAATCAAAAGTATGTGACTTCAAAATCAAGATCATGTGATCAAAAAACTATAAACAACTCCCACACAACATGCACTACATAGTTAAAACTAGCAAAGTGCAGTAAAAATAAGCTCATCCAAGCTAAACAAAGTACACAAGCATGTTATGTAAAGATAATATGGCCAACCTTGATTACAAGTCCAAGAAAAATAATATAAAACACATTTTTCCTTCCTTCCTTCCCCCTTTTTTATTTTTATTTTTTAAAAGGAATAACAAAAACAACCTATCATGAAATGCATGAATGTTATGCAATGCAAATCGTAAAAACAAAAAACAAAACAACAAAAGAAGAATGGTCACAAAGAGTATTGAGACAAAGCACAAGGACCATGTCAGAAAGACTCAATTGGATTGAGCCTTTTGCATTCAAATCATTTTAGATGCAACTCTTGCATTGGAGTTATTATTCATATTAGAATGATGAGCAACTCCAGGATTGGTATAAAGGTTTAACGCCTTTACCAACTCACTAATAAGTACCATAGGATCTTATGCTTGAGGCACAGGTACTTTTGCCTTATTTGCTCGCTTTGCAGCTTGTAACTTGAAACAGTTTAGGCGAATATGCCCAGTTTTCCACAAAAATGACAAACCCATAAAGGTCTATCATGCAACTTATCCTTAGGGAGGGTAGGATTCTTAAACTTAGACTCTTTAAGATCAACCCTAATCTTCCTAGGAGGTGGTGTAACTTCTACTGGTTTGACAATCTCACTCTTGGAGGGCTCAGAAGAAGAAACAAAGTTTGTGGAATGAGTTTCAGACACAGAGATGCTATCTGTAAAACCTAGGCTAGTTTTGTCTAAGGGAGACTTTTGAACACTCAACATGTGATCAAGTTTAGAACTAGCAGATCTATTAGTTTATTCTCTAGCAACAAATAGTTCTAGTTCTAAGTTCTTTATCTTATCAAGCAACAACATGTTTTTAGTCTTCACCTTATCAATCAATTCATTAGTATCAAGCAATTTCAACAATAAATTTTTCTTATGAAGCTCAAAGGAAGAAATTTTCTTTAAACCTTAGTCAACATTCATTGCATCCTTTGCAGCAACCTTGCAAAACTTATTATAAGCTTCTTGTAAATCAACACTCTTAGAGAGTTCCCCATCAGAAGGGTTCTCTTTAACCAAAACACTTTCACCAACTACAGCAGTAGCTATGAAAGTAATGAAGTTTCCATCCTCATCACTACCAGACTCATGACTAGAAACTTCATCATCACTAAGGGTTACAGCCATAGCTTTATCCTTTGATCTCAAGAATGTAGGTCATTCTACTTTCACATGACCAAACCCTTGACAACTAAAACATTATTGACCCAGAGAATTATTAGAGGTTTGACCTACTTTCTCTTTAGATTTATCAGTATTGTTCACTTTAGTGGGTTCACTCCTCTTAAAACTCGTAGGTTCAGCATTGTTTTTACCTCTTGCCCTTCTGTTGTTGTTCCTAAGAAAGTTTTTAAAGTTCTTGGCAAGATATGCAATCTCTGTAGAAGAGAGTTCATCATCATATCCATTCCCATCAACATCATCAACTGACTTAAGAGCCATTGATTTGGATTTGTTTGTCTTAGGTAGGTCTAGCTCATAGAACTGGAGAGATCCTACAAGCTCAGCAACAGGGATGGAGTCCACATCCTTGCTTTCAGTATCTTCCTGACAATCTTAGGTTGATCATTAATTTCACCCAAATTATAAGCAGAGTTAACAATATTATTCAATTTAGCATAGAATTCATCAAAACATTCATCATCAGACATTCTAATACTTTCAAATCCTGTAGTTAATTGCTGCAGTTTATTAATCTTAACTGCCTTTGTGCCTTCATGCACAGTTTGGAGAATATTCCATGCAGTATGAGCAACCTCAACATTTGAGATTCTCTTGAATTCCTCCATAGAAACAGCATTAAAAATAGCATTCATGGCTTTGCTATTAAAAGTGGCTGCTTCTTTCTGAGAAGTTGACCACTCGTTTACAAGAGTAATCGGTTTCTCCCATCTGTATTCAACGAAATTCCAAACTCTCTTATCAATAGATTTCAAGAATGATTTCATCCTTACTTTCCAGTAGGCATAGTTGTTCCCATCAAAATGAGGTAGGATCACAAGAGAGTGACCGTGTTCCATTGACAACAGGGGTCAAGGATCAACTCTTGTATGTTTTTAGACCCCTTAAAACACAAGTTGTTTAACCTAGTTATTTAGTCAAGTGATTACTTAGATAAATTATTAGTTCTAGGTTAACACATCTAAATCATATCATGTAAATAATGTGGAAATATAAAGAACACATAATATGATAACCTAGGAAAACCAAACTGGTAAAAAACCTAAGGAGGATTTAACCTAGCTATCCTCAAGGTAAAATAGATCCACTATGAAAGAATTGAAGTTTGTACAATAGAACTTAGACCACTAACGTCCTATTGCTACCTTGTGTAAAAAACTTACTACCACGACCACATGACAGCTCCGAGTCCATAGACTATTTCTTTCCTTGATCCACTGCAACCACAAGTACTCCCACTTGTGACTTTGAGACTCCACTCAAAGGTTTCAGATCTACTTTAAGTTATTTATGCAGCAACTGAAGCGATTACCAAGTTCTTGACATGAATCTTGATCTTGATAACCCTAAGTATGTATGAAGGTAAACACCTCTAGATCTCACAAGAGATTCAACACACAGCACATCAAAGACTTCTAAAACGTAGCTAGGGTTTTTCTTTTTATACTTGGAGTAAAACATAAAACCCTACACGTCAAACGAGCTTGGGCTGAATTGGAAATTCTGCAGAAAAATAAATCTACATGAGATTCGATCGATCGAGTCTTGTAGATTTAGACCAATAAATCCTGCAATCACTTGATTCCAATTTTACAAATAAACACACTTTGAGCAGCCTAAACTTAGACTATAATGTTTTGATCATGGTTTGCCAACACATTACAAATTGAAGTTCTAATACATTTAGTTCCTAAAGTCTTAAGACCTAACAGTTACCTGTGGCACTCAAACCTAGTTTATGGGTATGGAAGATAAGTTAATTGCTTGTTCATAAGTACTACCATGATACCAATCATTAAGAATGATGGTATGATTATAATTGTAAAGTTGTGATTTACAACTATGTTTTATGTTGACTTTATTACATGACAAAAAGTGTTGTAATTGCATTAATTTATTTCCTTGTATTTTGTGGGATTTTATTGTATTGGGTTTAGTATTAAGTTGGTGAAGAATCGAGCATGAATTGAAGAACAAGTGGTTTCGCGAGAAGCTCGCAAGAAGCTAACCCGCGAAAGAGCCACGTGAGAAGCACATGTTGGAAGTTGAAAAGTCAAGCCAGCCTGGAGGATTTCGCGAATGTCTCATGGGTAAGGCCTTCTCGCAAGATACCCACGAAACATTCTGCCTGAAGAATTTTAAGAGTGACTTTCTTACCCTTCACCCATACTATATATACCCTCATTACCCATAAAAGTATGAGAGGCTATTCAAAGAAAAAAACTCTAGATAGGTTTTCTACAACACACACACACCCTTCATATAAAGAGAGAGTTACTCATCCTTAGTGAGAAATCATTCTAGCCTCTTCTCCTTCCCTCTCCTATTGTCATACCTTGAGAGGAGATTTATACCCAAACACAACCCATACCAATCTGAGTGTAGTGAGTGTTTTGGAACTTGGGAAGCTTTGGGGATTTGCCAAAAGAAGCCGGTGAGGCTTGACGGATGCAATCGGGTGTATTGCAAGATCCGGAAAGCTAGAGAAGACATGACTCTGAGAAGTTCGTTGGTAGCAAGAGCTTGGAGGGCTCAAGTACATTGGGTAGACTAAGCTTGGAGGGTCTTTTATTATTCGTGTACTTAAACTTTATTCTCTAATGGATCGATTACCGCTTGGAGGGCAGTAAAGAGGTTTTTCGCCGAGTTCTTCAGTTTCCTCCTCGATAACACGTCTTGGTGTTATCTTGTGTTTGCATTTCTCTTCCCTTACTCTTGTGCTTTACTTTTATTGTTTGTGTAAACTTGTGATTTACTACTATTTTGTGTTGGCTTTAATTTCGTGCCAAATTTGATTGTAATTTTGTTCAATCTTATGTACCCTGTATTTTATGTGGGTTTTCATTGTATGGGTTGTGTGTAAGAGAAAGTGTGAAGACTCAAGACAAATTGAAGATCAAAGGAGTTTTCACGACTAGCTCGCAAGAAGCCTTCCCGCGAAGTGAAGCCATGTGCTCAGCACATCACTTGAATGCGAAGAGTCATGACAGATGGTGACAGCTGGTTTTCGCGAGTATTTCGCGGGTAAGGCCTTCCAGCGAGATACCCACGAAACATTCTGTTTTGCTATTTTGTCATATCTGATACACCATCTCTTTACCCACACTATATATACCCACATTACCCATATATTGAAAGGAGTGCTTTTCAGATAGAAAACCCTAGCCACAACCTTTGACAGTTAGAGATTGTCATACCCACAATCCTCTACACAATCCATTGTGGTTTTCCTTAACTCCTACCTCTCCATATCCAAATCCTTGAGAGGTTGATAGCCCAAACATTTACCACACCCATTCTAAGTGTAAAGTGAGTTTTTGGTGCTGGTAGGAAGCATTGGAAGAAGCCATTTGTTTGGTGGATGCAATTGGGCTGAATTGTGTGATCTGGAGAGCTAGAGAAGACAAGGCTTTGTCAAGTCAGTTGATAGTAAGAGCTTGGAGGGCTTAAGTACATGGGGTAGACTAGGCTTGGAGGGTCATTTGTTATTTGTGTACTCCAACTTATTCTCTAGTGGATCGATTTATCGCTTGGAGGGCAGCGGAGAGGTTTTTTGCCGAGTTCTTCGGTTTCCTCTTTAATAACACATCGGAGTGTTATCTTGTGTTTGCATTCTTCTTCCCTACTCTTTTAGCTTTCATTTTATTGTTGATATTTGATGAATATGGCTTAGAGTAGTTATTGTGTTTGTTCGCTCACATTTACTCTATTCCCCACTTAGTTTAAGTTAAGGTAAAATCAACTTAGCTGTAATCTTTAATTTGGAGGTCTAAACAGCTCTTGTATTTTCACAAAAATTCGAGCTTTCAATTGGTATCAGAGCGGGTGCACTTGCTGTGGTTTCATTACCTAAGTGTGATCCTGGACCCTTTTGAGATGGATCGATCTCAATCGCTTAATGCTCCTCCATACTTTGATGGGAGCGATTATGGTTTTTGAAAAGTCCGTATGAGGGCATTTCTATGTTCTATTGATGATAGTGTTTGGGACACTATCGAGATAAGATGGACTAGGTCGGAGGCCGCCAAATCCACATGGGATAAGGCAGCTCTTGCGGCAGCTAATGCTAATAGCAAGGCTCTAAATGCTATTTTCTATGGTGTTTCTCCTAACGAATTTCACAGGATCTCTTATGTTACAATTGCCAAGGAGGCGTGGCAAATCTTGGAGGCGACCTATGAAGGCACCAAAAAGGTGAAGGACACCAAGTTGCAAATGCTTACCACACACTTCGAGGAGCTGAAGATGAGTAAAGACGAGTCATTCGACTCATTTTATGGGAAGCTAAATGAGGTGGTGATTAGGAAATTCAACTTGGGAGAAAAGACAAAGGACTCTAAGATTGTGAGGAAGATTCTACGATCATTGCCGGAGAGTTTTCGTGCAAAGGTCACTGCCATTGAAGAGAGCAAAGACCTTGATGAGATTAAAATTCAAGAACTCATCGGTTCTCTTTAAACCTATGAGTTATCTCTACCATCTCAAAGGAAGAGCAAATCTCTTGCTCTCAAGACAATCAATGAGAGATTGGAAGCTCAAGACTCCTCGGATGAGGATGTGGCGTATCTTGCTAAGAACTTCCGTAAGTTACTAAAGTTCAAAAGAGATGGAAAGTCTTTTCAGAAGGGCAAATTCTCAAATTTCAAGAAGGACAAAAAAGACTTCAAGAAGAAGGATTCAAAAGATTCCTCACCGTTTCAAATGGTCACGTGCTTTGAATGCAAAGGGCATGGGCATTTGAAGAAAGAATGCCCCACATATTTGAAAGCAAAGGGTAAAGTCTTTGCAACCACCCTTAGTGACTCAGATGGTTCCAATTCTGATTTAGAAGAAAGTTGTGACAAAGAAGGAAATTACTCTGCATTTTTGGCCATTGCACCTGTGGACTCATCAGAAGATTTGAGCCTTCCAATGGAAGAACTCGATGAGCACACCGAAGTAGAGTCTATGGGAATTGGGTAAGAATCCAATGATGAAGATAAAGGAACAAAGGAATTGCATGTTAGGATATGTGCCCTTAAATCCTATTGTATGATGCTATGTATGACATTATGTATGACTTAATGTTATGATTAATAAAGTTGTTTTATTATTATCTAAAATAATGGTAACATGAATATTTGGACATTATCATATAGTCCATGAGATGCATAGTATGTGATTTATGTGAAAAGTCACAGAAGATATAAATCACAAGTTCTTTGTAAACTCAGAATTATAGTTCGTAGTCGGTGATGAAATTATAGTCCGTGGATTCAGAGCTATCACGTGGTCGTGGTAGTAAGTTTTCTACTCGAGGTAGTAATAGGATGTTAGTAGTCTAAGTCTTATTGTACAAACTTCAATTCTTTCATAGTGGATCTGTTTTACCTTGAGGATAGCTAGGTTAAATTCTCCCCAGGTTTTTTACCAGTTTGGTTTTCCTAGGTTATCATATTGTGTGTTCTTTATATTTCCGCATTATTTACATGATATGATTTGATTTTGTTAACCTAGATCTGAATAATTTATCTAAGTAATCACTTGGTTAAATAACTAGGTTAAACAATTTGTGTTTTAAGGGGTCTAAAACCGTACAGACCTTATAAAGTAAAGAGTCTTTTATGATGTAATAAGCGCCATACCTATTTGGCAAGAAGAGCATTATTAAAATTCTAAATGTCTCTAAAACCCATACCACCCACCAACTTAGACAAACAAAGAGTACTCCACTTAACCCAATAATTTTTATTTTTTACTCTCCTTGCCCCCACCAAAACTTTCAGATCATTGCTTCAATATCTTTACATAAACCAACAGGCAATTTGAACACACTCATCAAATAGGTAGGTATAGATTGTACCACCGCTTTTATCATAATTTCCTTTCCCGCCTGAGACAGAAGTTTCTCTTTCCATCCTTGCATTTTTGCCTAAATTTGTTCCTTAATATGGGTAAAGCAAGCTTTTTTCTCTCTACCAACAAAAGAGGGCAGCCCCAAATACTTCTTATAATGTTGAATGGCAGGGACACGCAGAGATAGCTTTGTCTCCTCCATGGTTTGTGCAACAGTATTTTTGCTAAAAAATAGAGTAGTTTTACTCTTATTTATCATCTGTCCTAAAGGTTCTTCATAAAAACCCAACAATTGTTGGATCTTGTCACACTCTAATAATGAAGCTCTGCAAAATAGAAGACAATCATCTGCAAAGAAAAGATGGGTGAGTTTTGGGCCATTCTTGCAAATAAAGAAACCATTAATT
>JARYZH020002805.1:0-13560 GCA_030021035.2 Notholithocarpus densiflorus
AAATTTACATACAATAAAACAAATATTTAGTGGTGTAACATTGCTAAAAGATAAGATTTGAATCTATAACAACTATTTTATGATAATTACTCTTGATCATAAGGAAAAAATAATCTTGATTCATTATTTGACAAATAAGAGATTTTATTAGTTAAGCTAATTAGAATTCATAACTCTAGATTTTTTTTTCATAACATATTTCATGTTCCTACTAAATATTATCTATTATGTCAATGCCTTAATGGTCAATTGTAACTTTCTTAGAGCATTCACATCAGTCTTACTAATTTAATATTTCAGTAAAAATTTATCTAAACTCAACCAAAACAAGTGTGCATCAGCCTCACTAAATTAACTAAATTTTTTAAAGAGGATAATCTAATCTCTACATATAGTGGGCCTCTATCCTCGCTACATTAAATTTCAATGTTGATAAAGTATTGAGACTGATGTATGTATATGAAAATAATAGATAGTTAAACTAGCAAAAGTAGAGTTTTTTGGATTAGTTTAACTAAATATTTGAGGAGACTAGTGTGAATGCTCTTAATCCTCACAAAAGTAGAAAAGAGGAAAAGAAGAAAATGTATCCCTGAGTTTCTCATCAAATCATTTATTTTAATTTAAAAATATATAGTTTGCTCCTAGACATGAAACAATAAGATGATGATGATGATGATGATGATGATGATGATGATTATTATTATTATTATATACTGCCCTTGACATGAGAGGTTATTTATTTATTTTTTAATTTTATTATTATTTTATTTTTTTTTTTTTTTAGGATCTTGACATGAGATGAGAAATTGAATCATGATTCTTGGACCTTGTGTGTGTACACGCACGGGCGTTGCTCTGCATGAAAAACAAGAAAAGAAAACTAGAGATGAATGCAGCAAACCTAGGAATGGCAACGGGTCGGGTTCGGGCCGGGTTTTTCTATACCCGGACCCGACCCGCGGGCCAAGACCCGTGGCCCGGACCCGTCCCGTTTATTAGCCGGGTTTTTTTTCCGAGGCCCGGACCCGCCCCATCCGGGCCCCGCGGGCCCCACGGGTCCCGTTAAGGGATTGGGCCCAATTCGTGGCCCAATCAAAAAAAAAAATGTACATATTTTGCAAAAAAAAAACCAAATTATTAAAAAAAAAATTAAAAAGCCTTAAGACTATATTTGGAGTAGCTAAAAATTGATAAAATAAAAGCCATTTGCTTTAGTTTCATTTTTTTTTTTTTTCTTCACGGCTTTAATCGAATCCATTCGTAACCGGGTTTTTATCCGGGCCGGGTTTCGGGTCGGGTCTCGGATTTTTTTATAAAACCCGGACCCGACCCGAACCCGCTTCGGGTTTTTTTTTAAAAACCCATACCCGACCCTATTCTTAATCGGACCGGGTAAAATCCGGCCCATTAGGGTCGGGCCGGACCGGGTACCCGCGGGTCGGGCAAAAATTGCCATCCCTGCTGCAAACCAATAGACTTCAATACAGGCTCGTTAGAGATGAAAGGTGAAAACCAGGATCGGCCCAAGTTAGCCTAATAAAAGAGTTTCTGTTTGACATTTGCTGAATGTATAATCTCAAATCCAGCCCAAGATGGCCAATTATACATCAATCTTGGACTACTTATACATCTTCCAGAATAAAAATGGGTAGGCAAGATATCTCAACAATCTTGTAAGCAGAGATGAATGAGACAAACAAAGCACAAGGAAGTTTTTATTATTATTATTTTTTTATACTAAATATATCTTTTAATCTGATTTGGCAATAAGTCAAGCCCAATATGTGTACAAAATAAAATTAAATGAACTAGTCATAACTCATAATCTAATAAATTTTTAATAGTCGACTTGACTCACTTATTTACAAGCTTAAGATTGGTTGTACTTATGTTTTGCTACGATGATATAAAAACTTTTTGTTTTGTTTTTTTAGAAGAACAAATATATGAACTTAATGCATAAAGAATATACCGTGTTTTGAAGTAGGTAGAAATTAGTATGATCACATGATTCACATCTAAACAAGGTCTAGGTGTTTCACTAGTCACCTCCTTTTTTATTTTTTGGCCGTTAAATTAAACAAAAGAAAAAAAGAAGAAGAAAAAAACTTAAAAGCATAAAGAAGAGGACATTTAAATAATTTAAATGTTTGAATTTCAAAAAAAAAATAATAATTAAAATTTTTAATTTAATCGAGCAAACCAATTGTTAAAAGGAAGGCTTTTTATATTGTCACCCGGACCTCAACAGGCCCAACTGCCACTACATGAACAAACATTCAGTGGCCCTCAATTATGATCACTCTATTATGAGGTGACACATTATCCACATTCTCTACAAAGTCACGTAGACCGTTGATATATTTATATGATAAACTCTTAAAATATTTTAACATCCCTTAACCTCAAAGTTTGAATGAAAATACCTAGAGGTTAGACGGTAAGATCATCAAAGAAAATATGAAAATGTTAGAAAAGATCGAGTATGTGTTCCGCTATGTGAAATTTAGTTAGTGTATGATCCGGATTATGACTCGAATCTATGTAAAAGTGCTATGGTTTTAATGAGAGATTTTTTGAGACAGTCCATAGAGTGAAAGCTTGGGTTCTAAAGAAATTTTTGGCCTACTTTTTAGCCTATTATAGATCATCTGTGTAGGATATAAATACCGTTTGTTTTAAGTTAAGGTTTATTGTGTGGTTTTAAGAGAGAAATACTATATTGCCGTTTCTTGTAATTTTCCTTATAAATAATGAGTTACTGTAATTTTATGGACGTAGCTAAATTGATGAATCACATAATTTTTTGTACTTATATGTACATTATTTTTCTATCTTTTTTTTTTTTGCTTCTCAACTATATGGGAATTCGTGCATATTCCCAACAGTGTGAACACATGCATGAGATAGATATTGGCGCAAACAAACAAATGCGGGCCAAGGGAGAGTTGGTATGACTAGGTGATGGCTGACACTGATTGCCAAAAAATGCATTGACACCAACAACGACGATGGAGGCACATGTGGACATGTACATAACACATGGTATCGTGTGAAGGCTGGAGAGATATCAGATGAAATGCATATGAGGGCGTGTGGGTGGCGTTGTGTAGATCGACTTCCATGTGATTGAAATGTGTGGTTGGTTAATTATTGGAAACAATATCTAGAGGGGATGGATCTAGATAGAACTGTAGTGCTTGAACGACATTGATAATGCTAGAAAGAAGCATCACTATTAGAATGGAGGCCGAAAAAAGCCGAAAGGAAACCAAATAGGAACTTGGGGCTGTTTGGATTGAGGGGACAGTAGAGGAGAGTAGGGAAAGTAGAGTTGGCAAAAAATAGGTTAATTTCTTATTAATTCTACTCTACTATCATTCTCTCTCTCAATTCAAACAGATCATTAATTTTGATACCATGTTAATTGTTAAAGTAAAAAGAAAAAAAATATTAGAGAAAAAATTATCATAGTTTAACCACCAGTTTACATCTTAGTCTATAATGAAAACTTGAAAATGACTAATATCTTTATTATTTTGAATTTTGAATTGAATTTTACAATAAACCCAATACATGGAACATATATATAAAAATACATATAAGTTTAATATAGAAACTTAAAACAACTGTAACCCATAGTTCTCTAAAAAATCATAGTCCACGTCTCTGTGGTATATATAAAATGTTAATATATTCACAGAGATATAATAAATTCATATACACTTGTACAAAAATGCATGTGAAAATTAATAGTAGTACCATAATGAAAAGGTTTCACTGTTTGAGAAAGTTAGCACTCTTAAGTCCCTAACATTAATATGGCATGGGATTAACCTTTTGAACTTTAGGGGTGCCATGCCCTCCCGGCTCTACATGTGGCCATGCTATTGCATGGAAAGCTGGTTGTTGGTCAAGCTTCAGTGCCTAGTTACCTAGGTGCTCCAATATTAAACTTGTTTTGGACCCCATTGCCATCATAATCATTCAGATGCATCAAGCTTGGATCTGGTTCCTTGTCTCTCAAACCTACATATATATCATATATATCCAATGAGAGCAATAATATTGTGTTTATGGGTGAGTTGCCTTGTCAAGAAGCTAAGCCTTAATGTCTAGGGATTGGCAGAGTTAATTGGGAACTAATGCTGATTTTGGTTGTTATTTTTGCAGAGAGAGACAAAGCATTTTAGTGTGATGTTTAGGGTTTATGTCACGCCCCGACCCAACAATACAGATAGGCACATGACAACGACCGCACTCTTCTCTTATAAAGTTTTCACTTTACAAATGTGCAAGGCACTCTTAACAACTAAAAATCAAAGTAAATTCTATCAATAAATCCACAATCATCAATAATACAGTTGTCAAAAAATCTCCAAAGTACCAATAGAAACAACAATCCAAACCTCATGACCGTTAAACAAAAGATATACTTACTACAAGTTCATTTTATTTTAAAAATTCTCAATCTCCATTCAAGCAAACACCCTCAGCAAAAGTCCCAAAACTTGTTATTCTTCATAATCTGAAACTAAAGGTGAAAGGAGAGTGAGTTGACAACTCAATAAGTAACCAAATACCAAACTAGTTAAAAAAAGTTAATAAATTGACAAAATAATATAAATTTATGAGATCAAAATATTTCACATATGTCAAAGTCATAATATACTATGGGTTTTCAAAAACTAAACTAAAGAAGTTTCATAGACTTAAAATAATTTATAAATTCAAACATATTCACATTCTTAACAATCTTATATATTTATGACTATTGTCACGCTATATTCCCGTGACTAGACATTAGATTCAGAAGAAACTAGTTTTGTGCGAATGTACATCCCCCATTAGTTGGGTCCAGAAACACAATAGGCTCGTGATATCCCAGATAGAACGAGTTTCAGTACTAATGAATAACCTCCATTAGCTGGGTGTCAGAGTCAAAACATAGTTGGATTGTCGAAAATCATATATATATCAAATCATAGTTCAAATAAAAATATATCTTACTCAAATACATATATAAAATCATATATATGTAGTAATCAAATAAATTTATGAAAATTCTATATTCTTTACTTTAAATCAATGTAGCTAACAATTAAAATAAAATTGTAACAATTGTAGAACAATATTCAATAGCTAAAATTCTTTACTTTAAATCAATGTAGCTAACAATTAAAAATAAAATTGTAACAATTATATAACAATATTCATTAGCTAAAATACAGTAATATAAGCAAAAGTAAAACTAATTAGGAGATAGGCTCCTTACCTCAACTAGCTCACCACAAAAGAATTTCTCCCTAACAATTCCTTTAAAATCCTTAGATATCACCTAGAACAATTTTTTTTTTTCAAGTACCATTTACTTAGTAATCAAATAATTTAATAAAAACTTATAACGGTACCCGGTCAGAAGAGAAACTGCTAAAAATATCCAATGATTTTCCATTATTAACTCTCCTCATAAAGGACAAAATAGCATCAAAGATGACCTATACATATTTTGGAACCATCAATAATATATATATATATATATATATATATATTTATATTTCCTTTACTTGTGCCACTAATAGTTCCCTAGGAATAAAGCCTATAAAATACATATAGTCATGAGTGAGGTTTAGATCCAGTGTCTAGTTGTATTAGACCCGTTGAGATTATAATACGTGTCCACTTTTAAACACATGCCACCATCTTAACGGTTCAGTGCACTACATGCACTGGACCTAAGCCTCACCTTATAGTCATATATGGCCAAAAGGCAATTGTAAAAGAACACCACCTGGACTCAACTTCTATACGGATGTACCTTCCTTTTTTTTTTGTTACATTTGATTGCTTGTCAGACTTCAAGCCTACACTAGTAGACTTTTCCTACTCAACCAATCCAACACTTCGGTACAACTTCTTAAAGAGAAACCTGTGCGGAAACCGGACCTACCATGCCTAACAATCTTCAATTCTATCTACACTTACACGCAACAATTGGGCATAGAAAAAAATATTAAATTACCAACACAGGAACAGTTACTTAGCGTCCAAATTACAGAAAACCTAATCTAAATCGTTCTTTGTTTACATCATAAAACTCATTGGATATTTAGATAGTCTCACTATTGGCTAAAATACCCACATAAAAATATTCTAATTTCGTATAAAGCTTAGATTTGACTAACAATAAGATTTCTTAAACTCTTATCGTCAATCCTTCTCAACATAAATATATTGAGAATTCCTCCTTCAAAAATATCTATAATTATATACGGACTTAATTAGCTTATATATAGTTAGGGTTTCAACCTAATTTTCTAAAAACTCCCTTAATAATATTAATTATAAAATTGACCCCACAAAAAAGATTTACTTAAATACCTCACCTTTAAAGTGTCTTTCTCTCTTCTTTTTTTTTTTCTTTTTTCTTTTTTTTTTCCCTTCTGTGTGTTACAGTTTAAGATCTTCTTATGAGAGGGGTTCTATCATTCAATCGGTGTGGGCTTCTATTTTGGTGTTTATGGGTCCCTTTACTATCTTCTACAACATATGCAAGTCACTTCTTTTTCTTTTTTTAATATTTTCCTTTTAAAAAATAAAAAAATAAATTTAATGTAAGGTACGTTACTTATCTATCCCTCCATATATGTTTGTGCTTCTATAAATATATTGGTATATTAATTATGCCTTTGCTAGCTGCGTGATGCCGAGGATTTTTTTTATTAAATAAACATTTTAGAGGTAGCCTTTATCAATCTTGGGAATTAACTATTTAAATTTACTTTGGTACTTTGGCATAGTTTTTCTATCAAAGATCATGTACCTTGAGTAGGATATGATGGAAATAAAATGTTGAGTTTCGATATTCAGTGTTGCAGTATCTCATGGGTATCAGCTTTATGTAAAATATTTGAAGTAAAATGTGTACTTCAGCTTTCTTGATAAGTTCTGATACTCATACAATTTACCTTTTGAGTTGCTTAAAGAAAGGGATACCAAGAAGTGAAATTTGTTCATTAAGCAATCATAGTAGAAATTTGTGCATGCATTTGGTCTGTTTGTCAATTGAACCAGTACCAATGAATTTATTAACAAGTCATTATTGTGTTCTTTATTTAATCCGTGAAGTCTCATTAGACTCTTATATTTGAAGCACCTCAATGTTCATTTCCTAATTTCTCAATATATTTGAGAATATATCATTGCATTAAAGGAAATTGATTTATGTATAACGCCAAGAGAAGAGAAAAGTAATTTAACATTACATTGCCTCTATATTTGGAGGCTGTCCAACCAAGTCATTTTAGTATAATAAGACATTTTATGAATTTACATTTCAAAAGTATGATTTGATTGAAAGATTCATGTGTGATGTTAAAAGACTTTACCAAGTAATTCAATATTCACTGTTTTTAAAATTTGGAAGCTCTCCATTGTTTGTTTCAATAAAAATGAGAGAACTCTGAGATTTAGGTGTAACGTCAAGAAACTTTACCAACTATATAATAAGACATTTTACTATCTTTATTAAACTAATAAGACAACTTACATGAGCAGAAAGTAATTGAAGTTCAGTTGCCACTAAACCACCAAACTCTCACTTCTATAAACTAACACAATGCAGCTAGTGCTTTCTCATCATGCCTAGCTAGGGTGAAGGTTAGAAGCTAAAAAAACACTATGATTCCCATTTCTCTCATATCCAAAATGTGCCTGTATGAAATAGAAATACAAGGAGTTTATGTAAAGGCAAGTGTAGTGGCCGGAGCGTGCTGTTCTAGTAGATGCTCATATTGATGAGCTAAGGTCTTCCTTTGAAAAGCCTTTGGTTGCACCTATTGTGGCATTTGATATCAAGTGCAAACCCAATTGCAATGGTGCAATGTTATTGATCTCTTGTATTGGGGCTCACTGTCTTATAGTTCAATTGTACTACTTGGATTCGTTTCCTGAATCCATCAAGAAATTTTTGAGTGATTCAAATGTGTGTTTTGTTGGCATATATTGGAGTGAAGGATAAGGTCAAGAAAATACTACAATGGCTCCAGATGTTTGGTTGTAAGTCCTTGCATGGGACTAGTGTCTAACAGGTCCAAATAATATTTAGGGAAATGAAAATTGAAAGAAGAATAAGGGGTCTTACATTATGCTTTTCACTTTATAGCATCTATCTTCTATTTGCTCTATGCATAATACCTAATAATATGTACAAGAATTTTTTGCAAACTAAGTTGTAGCAAATTCTGCAAAAATGCACACGTGTCAACGCCTCAAATAAACACTTGTTAAAGCTTATATTTAAATGAAAACTTCCTTGTCAAGATTATAATTTTCACCAAATGGCCACCTGACATGTGTGCATTTTGCAAGAATTGCTGCAACTTAGTTTGCAGCAAATCTTTGCCTATTTCATATATGTTATAGTCAGAATTTGAGATGAAGATATCCTTCCAAATTTTAAAGAATGTCAGCAACATTTTTTTTTTTTTTGATTGATTGATCAGCCACATTTAATTACCCTGTTACAGAATATTTCTTTTGACCAAAGAGTATAAAGATCGAGATCTTATTGCCAAAATTAATAATAAAAAGCAAACATGTTTCATAAATTTATATTTCAAAATGTCACCATAACACATTTGTACTTGTTTTGTTTTTGTTCCTTTTTCGTTTTTGGGTACAGCTTTTCAAACTTCATTTCTTCTAGATGTAACCATACTTTTATCCGCAACTTAATTATTTTTTAAACAAAATAAGTCAATAATAATTAGCTATACTAATGCAACACTTACACTATAAATGTCAATGACTTGATTGAAATTGGTTTTGTTCACAACAGATTATATTAGGTTGGACTCCTTAAATTAAGCTGCTTCGACCAATATTTATTTTTGGGTTCGTGCAGATCATAGACAAACCAAAGTATTGTTCAAAATATATAAAGATCTCTCACCCGTCTTGCGAGTCACTACTAGTTACTAGTAAATACTAAAAGTTTTACACACTTAGGAATTTTCCTAGTAGTGACATTAGTTTATAAGGAAAAATACGTGTAGTCTTCCTGTAATTTAATTTAGATTTATTGACATTCTTTGTATTTTAAAATTTTCTAATCACGTACAAAAGTATTTAATTTTATGTAACTTTTTTAATTAATGTGTGTATATATATATATATATTCCATAAATTACTTATTAATAGAAACATAAAAGAGAGAGTCATGTGTCAAGAATTTTGTAACTAAGTAGTATTATTTGGTCTTCTTTATAAAGAGAACTGTTGTTCGAATCTCTCATTTTTCATTAATTATAATAATCGAATCTCCCATCCTATGTAGCTAATTCCATTGATTTTTTTTTTTTTTTTTAAGAAGGTAGATTAAAGTAGTTCATTAGAATAATTGGATATTTTACTAGATATATAAAAAATAATTATATATCACAGGGGCTGTAATTAGAAAAATTAAAAAACCTATGTCATAGCTATATATAATTATATATAAAACATAGGGTTGTAGTTACAAGTTATCCAATTTTATGTGGGGAAAAAGCAATACGAGAGCACAATTAAAAGAAGCAACATTGTTCATCATCTGGGTTTCATAGCGGAGACAAGTTGATTATGAAATTAAACTATTATTAGCCCCACCCATATCTCACAAGCTATACATCACCATTCCAAATCTATTAATACTACAGGTCGATTTTTTTTTTTTTTTAGAGAGTTTTAACTTATGGCGTCCGCTTCTGATGATAGCTTTTTATCATTAAACCAAGACACCAATCAGTTTTTTGTGTAGGCGAGAGGATTGAACTTCAGATCTCTTATACAACCACCATCAGAGACTTTACCAGTTGAGCTAACTGAAACCCACTACTACAGGTCGAATTCTATACACTAGAAAAAACAAAATGTGAGAAACCAAACTATTATTTTTGCAGAAGTTGCTTCTGCTACATAGCATAACGTAATTGATTTTAATTAACGAAGACTCTTATGTCTTGCAAAGTAGTTACACTGCATAAGTGATTGCAATTGGTAGTACAAGGCGGAGATTCTAGAGTTTCTGAATGGATTATTTAAATCGTCTAACACAATCTGCAATAAAAAATTCAAACATAAAAAGTGAGAAAGACATGACTTAATATTTATTGTCATAAAGAAGTAGAAATCAAGATAAACTAATTACCTGATTGAAGATGAATTGGGCTATATTCATGCATTACCCAAAGTATCTTCAACCTAATCATAATGTTCAAATCTGGTAAATCATTGATCCGATAGATCAATATCATCTAATACACAATCTCATGGGGCTACATCAATAAAAAAAATTCTAATGAATGAAAAGGTTGAAGAGGGTCTATTTATAATCAAAATTGCTTATGAATAATTACTCTAGCTCAGACATCTATAAATGTATATACCACAACAACAACATACCTTGTGAAAATGTTGGTATGCAAATAAAGAATAGATAATCACAAATTGGATTTCTTAACATAAATGTGAAGTGCATTTATATTGTCTTCATATAAAATATACTATTTAATGTAAATGAAATGGTCCCAACCATGTTACCAAGTATATTTCCAAATTACTGAATTATCTATCCTATATTGAATTCCTTTCCAAAATAAATTGAAAGCATCTTCTCAAAAATAAATAAATAAATTGAAAGCATTTAAATTTTAATCTTGCCAGTTGCCATTGTATGCATTGGGAAAGCTTTTTTTTTTTTTTTTACAAGACAAAATTTCTATTCTAACTTAATCTAAATGTATATGTGTGTGAAACTCCGTCCTAGAAATTTGATCCCCGGCTCTTAACCCCAACACCTTACAAGAAAACATGCATTGGGAACTTGTTTTCTTTTTTTTTTTCTTTTTTTTTTTGCACTTTTTTTTAAAGAAGCATATATTGGTAACTTTTATTGTTTCCTTGGTGTGAGTTAAAATATACTATTTAATGTAAATCAAATGGTCCCAACCATGTTACCAAGTATATTTCCAAATTACTAAATTATCTATCCTATATTGGATTCCTTTCCATAATAAATTGAAAGCATTTTCTCAAAAATAAATAAATAAATTGAAAGCATTTAAATTTTAATATTGCCAATTGCCACTGTATGCATTGGGAAAGAATTTAAATTTTTTTTTTTTTTTACAAAATAGAATTTCTACTCTAGCCTAATTTAAGTGTATATGTGTGTGAAACTTCCTCCTGGAGACTTGAACCCTAGCTCTTACCCCCAACATCCCACAAGGAAACATGCATTGGGAACTTGTTTTCTTTTTTCTTTTCTTTTTTTGGTACTTTTTTTTAAAGAAGCATTGGTAACTTTTATTGTTTCCTTGGTGTGAGTTATTTGCAATAAAAATGAATTTTAAGAAATTAAATTCTTGCCAGAATAAGATCTATAAGGCTTTTTCTTCTTCTTCTTCTATTTTTTGTTGTTTTTTTTTTTGTTTTTTTTTTTTACTTAAGAATTAAATTCTTACTAGAATAAGATACATAATCTCTCTCTTAGGCTCCGCTTGGGAGGAGGGAATGAAATGGAATGGAAAGGAATGAAATGGAATGGAAAGAAATAAAAAGAATAATTTTAGAATATTCTTCCATTCTCTTGTTTTGGAGTTTTAATGGAGGGAATGGAAAGTTCATTCCCTTGTTTGGGAGTTTAAGTGAGAGTGAATGGAATGGGTAGGAGGGAACACTCATTCCTCTCTATTCCCTTAAAACCTCAAATTTTCATTCCTTTCGAAATTGGGAGGAATGGGAGGGAATGAAATTAGATTTAATGATTTTTTTACTAAAACTCTCAAAATACCCCTATATATTCAACCATTTATTTTAAAATAGGAGTCTAATAGTAATATTGTCATAAAATGATTCCATTTCATTCTCTTCATATTACTCCCAAACAGAATTACTTACATTCTATTCATTTTCATTCATTTCCATTTATTTATTTTAAAACATTCAATCAAGGTTACTTAATTTCATTCCATTCCATTCTTTTCCATTCATTTCCATTACTTAAATACATTCCATTCCATTCCTTTCTATTCCCTTATGACCATCTTATTCCATTCCATTCCATTCCCTTATGAACTCCCAAGCGGACCCTTAGCGTTGATGGGATTTTATTCCAAGATTATTATTCGACAACAAGATATTTTATCAATTATTTTAACTAGTACCCATAACTTTAGATTTCTTGTCATAAAATATTTCATGTTCCGACTAAATATTATCTAGGGTAAATTACAAAATTGGCCCTTATCTTTTACGCTAAATGTTAATTTAATTGTGTCAATTTGGTCTTTAACCTTTTTAGTACTATGTCAATTTAATCCCTACAGTTATTCCAATCTGATGTGTCAAATATAATGGTAAAAAATTATTTTTCATGCCACATTAACTGCCAATTGTTCTGCCACATCAGATTAAAAAAAAAAAAAAATATTCACACGTTGAGATCAAATTTGGGAAAAAAACCGAAATCCTTAACTTCCTCTCTCGCCAGATTCATAACCCTCACCCTCACTCTCACTCTCACTTGGGTCAAGATCAAGTTGCAGACAACATTTCTGGCAGCAGCAGGTTTGTTCTCTCTATCTCGTGATTTCTGGGATCAACTTCGAGAGGTCAATAGCCATGAGGGAGGACCCGGCCTCTAGCCCAAAAAGAGAGACACGAGACCAAAGTCAGTAAGACAATTATGATCCATAAGAGTAGGCATGAGGAAAACACATGGCAATCTAGGGTCAACATTGGAAAGACAACAATCATGGGAGAAGAACCCCATGGGCCACAAAATACACCTGTTGTGCTCCTGGAGTTAATGGAACCAAAGTCACTGAATCAACCAATACCTTTGTTCTTGGCCAAGAAGAAAGTATGGGATAGCGTAGGGTCAATTAAGAAAGACCAATGGTCTTGGAGGAGAACTCTCATGCACCTAAGGACAGACTTTTTTTTTATAATTATTTTAATGGGCCAAAGGACAGACTTGAAGGTTATATTTCTTCAAAGGCAATAATGCTGTAAAATGTTCCTGCAATATTCTTTTCCTTGTGATATTTGGTTGCTATGGAAATGATACTACGAGAGAGAGAGAGAGAGAGAGAGAGAGAGAGAGAGAGAGAGAGAGAGACTTTTTAGGGATCTTAGAATTATTTATGAGATGAATCCGATTGTGTGCAGATTTAAATTTTTTTTTTTTTTAATTTGACATGGCAGTACAATTGGCAATTAATGTGGCATGGAAAATAATTTTTTACTATTCCATTTGACATATCAAATTTTTCCATCTATGAGATAACGGTAGGGACTAAATTGACATGGTACTAAAAAGGTTAATGACCAAATTGACACAATTGAAAGGTTATGGACCAAATTGACACAATTGAAAGTTTAGTGACCAAATTAACATTTGGTATAAAGGATAGAGACCAAATTTATAATTTATCAAATTTGTAGTACAAGATAAACTATGTTTCCTAGTATATTTCCAAATCATTATCATATATTGGATTCCTTACCAAAATA
>JARYZH020002806.1:0-13556 GCA_030021035.2 Notholithocarpus densiflorus
ATGTTGGCATCTCTTGTACATTTCTTTAATTGGAAGCTTGCAGATGAGATGAATCCAGAAGATATGGATATGAGTGAGAGTGAGACCTTTGGACTCACCTTACACAGGGCTAAGCCTCTCCGGGTTATTCCAACTAGAGTGTAACTTCTGTTATTTCTGTTTTTTAGGCAAGTGTATGTGCATGAGTCGAATCGTTTAATGTTAGGATTTTCCACAAGCATTATTGTTCACCGTTGGTAGTAATCTTCTTGAATCGTCATGTTATGTGTTACAATAAATTTAAAAATAATATAATAATTGTTGAGAAACAAGGTGGACATGCAACTATGTTTATTCGATTAATGTCAATGTTCTTAGATGCAACTGTTTTTATTTTTTTTTATATATATTAATGTTAATGCTAATTACTATATGTAGTGATCGTTTAACCCTCAAGCATTCCTGGGCAATTGGGACGAACAGAAACAAGGCAATATATGGAATTAGACGCATAACAATATGTTGATATTTGTTGATGCAGAAGTTTTGTCAGAATAATAAACACTCAAGTAGAATACAAAAAGAAGTCCTCAATAAAAGAGAGTTTTATTGTTACTTTTAACATTACGCATATTTTGCTATATACACAACTCTTCACTGTTTCACACTTTAATTTTTTATTTCCTTACAGTTGCATTTTCATTCTAGCTTAGCTACAAGTTGAAAATGTTACATCAACATGGAAGATGAAAAGTCAAGAAAAGCAACTTCTCTTAATGTTAACTCTTCCACTTCCGTGTTTTGCAAAGAAAACATGCAAAATGTTTTAAACAAATCACCATCCAATTGCAAAAGTCGATGATAAATCTTCTAGTAGGGCGCTAAATTAGATGTATAAGATTACACCCATTTTGTACACATTCGGTATATGACTATATTTAATTATACATTTATTTTCAGTTCATTGTACTAATTTATATAATTTTTTTTTAGAGAGATTTTCAACTTATGACGTCTGCTCCTGATGATAGCTTTTTATCATCAAATCAAGACACCAATCAGTTTTTGGTGTAGGCGGGAATTGAACCCCAGATCTCTTATACAACCATCAGAGACTTTACCAGTTGAGCTAACTGGAACCCACTATTAATTTACATAATTTGTTCCTATTCATAGGATCCGTTTGTATTTTTATTTATAGAATCTCCTCTAGTTGTTTTTTTGTTTACATAATCACAAAAGTATATCGTTTTGTACAATAGTTATGCTTATAAAGAACTTTTGATGTCATTATGCTTACAATTAACCTAGTCAAGGCCAGCTCCACATTGTGTCCAGGGTTGTCACAGGACCACTGACTTGGAAAATAAAATAATGACTATTTTCTATGACTATTTTATTCTTAAAAAAAATTTGTGACTACCCTAAATTTTTTAGGCTCAATATAATAAAACTTTGATCAAAGTTTGGCAACAAACTTGATTGTAGTCTTATAAATTAACGTTACAACTCCATTCAATATTTTTTTATTGGATATAAATTTTGACAAATCCTACTATTGGATTACATTTTTTTTTTATTCTCCATCCTTACAAAAATTTCAAAAAGATCAAAAATTAATAACTATGTTATCAATCAAATGTTTAAATTTCAAATTTTTGTAATTTAAAATTATACATAAAAAATAAGTTATGGATCGAATAGTAAATAATATCCAATTGACATGAATTTTGACATGTGTTTTAAGAACATAAAGAACATGCAATTCAATGATTAGATTTTCAAAATATTTAGTTAATCTGTTTAATAAGAGTTGTAACTTTCTACTGCAACTAAGTTTGTAGCAAAAATTTGTTCTTAAACTTTGGTTCCCTTAACAATATATTAGGTATTTACAAAAAAAAAAAAAAAAAATACCCAAGAAATTTTTTATTAAAATAAAAATTTGAAAGAGATGTAGCTTGCAGCATTAATAATGAGATTATCATGCAACGATTTCAAAATAAGAAAATTCGTAGAAAGAAATTGTAAGACTTTATGTATTTGCATTTTTTTTTTAAAATCAATATATGAAGTTCTCTTTTTATTAGATTTTATATAATTTAAGTTTTTTTAATGACCACTTTAGAAAAAAAACTTGGAACCGACACTGAACCTAGTTAATATATTTTGGATACTACAAATTATTTAGTTTTTGTTTGTTGAAAGTATATGGTTTATGATTTCGTTAATATTTGTGAACTGGTAAATATGGGTGTCTTTGTTTGTTAAGGGATATGTTTAGTTGGCTTATATAATATTTATATTTTATATAGTTTTTCTTATATAATTATATGAGATATTAATGATTATCAGCGTGAATATATATATATATATACACACACACTATGGGAGTTAGAAACACAATAAAAATAAGACACTCATTCAGAACAGGCTGATTTTTTGTATAACTTACTAGTACAATTTATTTATTACAAGAAAAAGGGTGAAAATTCCACAATGGGAAGCTCAAACAGCTGATTAAGATAATAGGATTACAAATGTGAAGAGCAATGACATACAAACTGCCTTCTTGAGGTACAGGGGAATAGCAGTTAAATAAAGGAAAAGAAAATCACCATATGACTTTTTCTCCCTCTAACTCTTTTCTTGGTTTCTCTCTCAATATTTCTCGACCCCCTCTTTGTTGCAACCTCTCCCCTTTTTATAAGCATATTTCTTCCCCTTATCTCTCCAGCTGGTCTCTTTCTCCAGGTGGCCTGCTCCCAGCCAGATTTCTTGGGGATATTTACCTCCTCTTTCCTTGGTTTTCCCCTCGTTTTTATCCTGAAATAGGACTTTCGGGGGGTGTCTGTACTGTTTAGGTTGTCCTATATGTATTTAATGCGGAAGCGATTAGGTAGAGAACTTCTTATTAATGTGGAGGCGATAGTCTTTGTGATCCTTATCCTCTCAAGGAGTTTCCCGAGGTATACCTAGTGAGAGTGGCATCTCGATTAAAAGAGGGATTAGTTCTCCAGGATCGCTCCTTTGCCTACTTCAAGGTCATCCGTGTTTATTACCTCGGAGTTTCAATGTTGGTGGCATACCTAGAACTTCGCGGGAATCGTTTGGGGTGACACTTCCCCTTATGACCCACAGAGATGGGCCTAACCCGTTCTTTCAATTATAAGCTTTCAAGCTCTTTGGACCTCGACCCAGAATTGAACTCAAGCCCCCACACATATACTATGTGCCTGTTTGTTTCAACGTTTTCAACCCAAAAAGCCCGTTTTGAAGAAAGCTGAACCACAAAGCCTGTTTGGTTAGGTATAAAATGCAACTTTTTGGAAAAAGTTGCGTTTTGGGCCAAGGCTGAGAACGCGCAAGCCATAAAGGAGCTCTGGAGGTCCATTTTAGAAAAAATCCATGCGCGTTGATCAACTATCCGTTGGACTCTTCGAGCAATTACCAAATTACCCTTCAATAAATCATGCTCATGTCCTCAGTTCTCACGTCTGTTCCTCATTCCTCTCATCTCATCTCTCTGCTCTGCCCTTTGCCCTGAAGCTCACTCACGCCTCTCATCTCTTCTCTCTGCTTTGCCCTCTCCGTGCTACTACAAACACAGCACCACCCAACTATCACTGGTCTACCACCACAACCCATTTCAACATTTGATAATCCAAACACAAAATCAACAAAACCAAACCAAAAATAACTCAAAATCAACACAAAACAACTTAAAATCAACTCAAACCCCATTGGAAAACCCATCCCAAACCCAACTCAAAACCAACCCAAAATAAAATCAACTCAAAATCAAACCCAAAATCCACAGAAAATCAACTCAAAATTAAACCATCAACTGAAAACCCATAACCCAAACCCAAAATCAAAATCAAATACAAACCCAATGGTGGCAGAGACTTAAGGGATCTGAGAATTAAGGAGAGAGATGAGAGATTTCCTTATGTTTCGATCATCTTCATCTTCATCATCATCATCATCATCATCTTCTCTCTTCCTTGTAGCTTTCGAACTGTCAAAAAAAAAAAAAAAAAAAAAAAAGAGAGCTCTGCGGCAACTGGGACGTTCTGGAGGAAGTGGTAGGGAAAAGGGGGAAAGAAGGAAAAAAATAAAAAATAAAAGAAAAGTGGAACGTTCTGGAGGAAGTGGTAAGGAAAAAAGAAAAAAAAAAGAAAACTGGAATGTTCTGGAGGAAGTGGTAAGGAAAAAGGGGAAAGAAGGGAAAAAAAAAAGAAAAGAAAAAAAAAAACAGAGAAGGGTACGTGTGTGGAGGAGAAAAAAAGAAGGAAATATGGATGAAAAAAAAGTAAAGAAATAAGGGAAAAATAAAATAAAGAATGAGAAATTAAAATTGAGAAATGCTATCACAATATTTTCACAATAAATCTTAAGTAGTAGGTTATTATTAGTTAATATTGGTGAGAAAAAAATAATTCTTTTAGAAACTTTGAAAGTTCTTTTTAAAATAATTTTTTAGAAAGTTTTATCAAAAAAAAAAATTTTTTTAGAAATTATTTTCACAATACTTTATATATACATTGTCATTTTTGGTAATTTACCACTCAAACCGCCACTTTTATAAGTGCTAGTCAAACACTCAGCTTTTTTAAAAAACACTTTTTAACAGTTTTTTCCAAACACTTTTTGAAAACTCCACTTTTTCAAAAAGTTGAACCAAACTCACCCTATATATAAGAGGATTCCCCTTTTTCAACTGGACTTTTATGTGATTCAAAAATATCCTCTTTAGGGTAACTTCATGAATTCAAAAAGAAAACTCATAAAATTTAGGATTTTTTTTCCTTCACGTTTAAAAAAGAAATTACAGTTACTACTTATCTCTAAAGTTTATCCTTTTTATTTGTTTGAAAAATAAAAAAATATATTTATAAATTATAATATATGCAAATTATTAATCTTTACCCAAAAAAAATAGAAGAGCCTATGAGTAAAATCAAGTCATCACTAGATCTCATATAACATGTTTTTCTTTTAAAAGAAAATATCTAAAATGAAAACATACGTAGTGGCAACTTTCTCACTTCTTGGTAAAATCCTTGAAGATGAAAGACTTCTATGAAGTTACATAAGTAGTTAAGGGTACGCTTAAAATGATAAAATTTGACTACAAAATTAGTTGTAGTCTAACACATGGCATACTATGATTGGTGAAGAATAAAGAAGAATACAAAAAGTAGAACAAAAGTTTTTTATATTCAGTTTGAATTAACTTCATAAGGCTATGTGTTGCAAGAAATTAAAAATGCATATAATAATTGTTGAAAAACAAAGTTGAACATGCAACTTTGATTATTCTATTAATGTCAATGTTCTTAGATGTGATCTTTTAACCCTCAATCATTCCTGGGTAATATGGACACACAAAAAAGCCATATGTGCAATTTTAAATGAGATTTATACGAATAAATTGACCTTATATACCTTCTGAGTTATCTAAAACCAAACGTCGTGCTAAATGCTGATTCCATGATTGTTGGTATCCTAGTATAGCATCAATCCCTGGATCTTGTTCCCTATATGCTAAATTCCCTGTATCGATAATAATGCGATAGTTGAAATCAGATCTGTTAGTTATTAGCTAAACAATTTACTTATTTTTAAAAAATGGTAAGTCTATAGATATGTGAAACAGAAAACTTTCAAACTAAATTAGAAAAAACAAAGATTTCAAATTAATTTGTCACACCATTTTGTTATATTTATAAATTTGATAGTTACAATAAGGGATTTGAAAAGTGGATATTTCTGTTGAAAATACTAGAAAATATTAGTTGAACTACAAGACTTTTGTTATGCTTGCATCCTTAAATGATAGGATTTAAAATATAATCTCTTTTTTAACTATGTATGTACTTGTAAAATACTCTAGCACTAACTATGTCGTTTAGTAGTTTCTCAAAAAAACTATGTGGTTGAGTACTAACGATGTGATAGACAACCATTGCAATAAATATATATATATATATATATCTTAATTCTTTTATAATTTAATTATTACAATAAGTGAGGAAGAGAGGAGAAAATTTGAATAATAATTCTCCTCAAGAAGAAGATTAGACAATACCACTAAATTACAAGATTATGAATTCATTTAATTCTTAAATGAGTTCTTGACATATAAAACATTTGCTTCTGGTGGATATTAATAAATACTTTTTTTTTTTTTATAGAAACAATAAATACTCATTTAGTTCAATTTCCTAACTCTGGATTAGATGCTTACATAATAACATGTTACAAGCATTATTCAAATAATAAAACGCAAGTGACAAGCATTCCAATCAGATCACTAAAATCACATTCTAGTAATGCGTCAAAGATATTGTTTAGGACATTATTGTTGCACCGAATATGATCCAAATCATTCTTTAGTGGGACTTGTAACAAGTCAACTTTTCTGACACCAATTTGATTTTCTATTGGTGAAGGCCTATTTTTTAAAAAAAATTAAAAAGGTCGTTGTTATTATTTAGTTTAATCCTTAATGACAATATTGTACGCTAAAGGGATAAAATATTTTGTTCTATGAAGTGGTTAAGAAGAAGGAGCACGAGTCTTTTTCACGTTATCACGTATGGTTGTAATTATATATGGGCTTGGCACATAAAACTCTTTTCTTATTATTATTATAATATTATTTACTGTCACTTACATCGATATTTGAACTTTAAACTTTTTATTCAAAAAATAATAATAATAATTAAGTTAACTGGAACTCACAATAATGTCTATTTCAAGTCAAATGAAATGGAAATTAACTTATATGCAAATTTAGAATTTTCCAATTAGCTTAGAAGTTCTGGAGAATATCTGCCTTTCACATATATGAAATGATTTTGTTGAGGTTGCGGGAGTGGACCCACTGTTTCTCTTATGTTTTGTTGTGCTAAGCCTAGTCCGTTGAACCAAACAAAACTTAATTAAACCTAATTATTTTTAGGAGCATCACAATTGAAAGTTGAGTTATTTGAAAATTTTGGTTCAAAAGCAATATTTGAAAAACTTTTTCAATAGTCTTTAGATTTAGATAACATAAACAGACTCAAGAAATGATGGAAAATAGAAATGACACTGAGATGGTCAAAACTCACAAAAATGCACTGAATGCACCAAATGGACTGAAGTACACCAAAATAGATTGAAGTGGACTAAATAGACCAAATAGAACCGAATGGTCGAAGTGGACAAAATATGACCGAATAGGACTAAAGTGGACCGAATTTGACCGAATAAGACTAAAGTAGACCGAATGGATCGAATAAGACCAAAGTGGACTGAATGGAGATCGAATAGGACAAAAATGGACAGAATTGACCGAATATGACTAAAGTTGACCAAATAAGACCAAAGTGGACCGAGTAGGACCAATGTGGACCGAATAGAACCAAAGTGAACCGAAGTAGACAAAACTGACTGAATAGAACCAAACTGGACTAAAGTGGAACAAATAAGACTGATTAGACTGAATAGGATTGGAATTTTTTTTTTTTAAACTTATAAATATTAGTCTTTAGACACCTAAAGTATTTTTTTTTATATGTATTTCCTAAGAAATATAAAAAGTATTATCAAAGGATTTGAATTTTATTGCATTTTTTTTTACCTATGCTACTCTTTTTTTAAAAATATATAGGATATGCATGACTCCGTTTCAATATGCGGAATTTTTATTAATAAGTAAAAAAATTTAATCTATACTTATTCAATATTTTGAAACTAAATGGATTGAAAATGAACCTTTTAACTTTGTCAATAGTCTTTTGTATTAAATTTTAGTTCTATAAAAAATTATTTAGAAATAAGATTTCTATCAACATAATTTTGTGAATTTCGTGACTTTCTTATGACAAAATATTTTGTCAACACTTCTAAAATATTTGAATCTACAAAAGGTGCCCTTAAAAATTAGAGAGGAAAAAAAAGAGCTATTAATAATCAATAATTGCATCAACCATCAAACAACTTTAGTTATGGGAATTATTCACCAATAAATCAGAAAATATTATATCAAGACCAATAAATTTTATCTACTTGTATATAATATAAGTAGATATATTTAAGAAAATTTTCATTTTTGTTAATAGTACTATTTATTATTATATAGAGTTTTATATTATTACTATTATTTTTTATTGTTCTATTTTAGGCTGAAATTTGTTAGAAAGTGTTTTTCTTTTTATAGGTAAAATTTGTTAGAAATTTTTTATCCCATTTGAAAGGATAAGTTGTAAATATCATAATGCGAAAAACAATTAGGTGCACCTAAGGACTAAGTTAGTAATGTTTTGTGATTTTTCCACTTAATAGTATGATACAAAGCACTCAATACTGTACTAAAGATTGTTGCAATTTGGCAAAGAAATGAAATAATTTGATATTAGTATATATTGGTGTTAATATCCATTTTTGCGACACATGTTGTACAAGCCCGATTCAACCCAGCTCGACTTCCTTGTGGGCTCAATTCATGTATTATATATATATATATATATAAATATATATATATTTATATATTTTAAGCATGGCCCAAGCCCATGCGATTTATGAGAGAAATTGAGGAAGTGTGGTTTAAAGGGTATAAGTTGGTTTATTTCGGACCTTTTGCATGAGCCTAGCCCATGCGTGCTACCAAGTGGGCAAGGGACACTGGTAGCACCTCAGGTTCATGAAGAAAGTCTTGTACTTGAAATTTTCACCCCAAAAGAGCTTTTATGTTCTGGCTGACTGTGGCCCAAAGTTTCTGCCCTAACCTAATTTTGCTACCATATTTTCTTTTCCACCCAAAAAAACATAGCTGACCCTAAACTAATTAGCTAGCCAATTGTAGCCACCAAATGCAGCTGTCAAAAGCCTACAATGATAAGGAAACAATAGCTAATGGAGTCAGCCACTTTATTTCCAAAATCGTGCTAAATGCATGCCAAACTCTTCCCTAAACAAAAGCAACCCAAGCCAAAACACCAAATTAGTATCATGGAGGATAAAAGCCTCTTCCACTACTCAAAAACTAGTCATTAGCAACACCCCAAACTCAATATAAAAGTCTCTCTTCAGCTCAAAAATCAACCAACAATGCTCTACCCTTAAAGCTGAAACTTGAGACCAAAAGCCCATTCAACCAACTAACATTCTCACAATTTTGAAGATTAGGGGTGGAAATATGGGTACAGGGGAACCTTCCATCTCTTCCTCACAACCTCTCTCAATTTTCTCTTCTCGCTGATTGTGGGTCGAATTTTCAAACCTGTGTACTTTTTTTGCATTTTCTTGTATTTCAGTTATGGCATTTTGATTTCTCTCTTGTTAAAGCATCATTAGCCTTTTGTTTATTATACATTTGGAATTTTGGGCTTGATTTTCCACAAACAAACATTTCTAAAGAACCCAAGGGGAGACTTAGGCCATTCTCGCATTTTTGGTCATTGTCGCAAAAACGTCCCTGACAATTGGTATATCTGTAAAAGAAAATATTGTTAAAGATTTATTTTAATTTATTTTAAGTTTAGTTAATGACACTGAATATTTAATAACACATGTCACCATTTAATTGGTTCAACTAGCAAATGAGATTGTATGATGTGGACATGTCAGCAAACCACTAACGGTAGGGCTGCTTTTGCTAACGGAGGTAAATTTCATGGTGTAAAATCCAAATAACCTCAAAACTTTAAGGGTGTACTTTATAAATTACCCTAAATTTAAAAATAACATAATAATTGTTGAGAACAAGGTGGCCAAGCAACTGTGTTTATTCGTATAATGTCAATGCTCTTAGATGCAACTGTGATTGTTATAATAACGTCAATGCTAATTACTAGATGTGATATTTTAGCCCCCAGGAATTCCTGGGCAATTTGGACGAACAGAAACAAAGTGATATGTGAAACTAGATATATGTACAAAAATATATATGTTAAGATTTATGATTGCAGAAGTTTTATTAAAATTATAAATTAAACACTCAAGTAGAAAATAACAAATACTTTGTCACCACACTCAAGTAGAACTAGAATACACAAAATTTCTCGATAAAGTTTATTTACTGATACTTGAAACATATATTATAGACATTTTACTGCACACACTACTCTTCACTATTTCACTCTTTGATTTTTATTTATTTATTTCCTTACACTTGCATTTGCTCTCTAGCTTATACAAATTTTTTTTTTTTTTTTTTTGAAAGTGCTTATAGCCTTCACTACAAAAAAAATTCCTATAGCCGCGTTTTTAAAATGCGGCTATAGCTCCTAAAAACGTGGCTATAGGACGATTCGGCCTATAGCCGCATTTTCAGCCGTGGCCTAAAACCCGTAACTATAGACCTGAGGGGTTTATAGCCGTGTTTTTACAAACGCGGCTATAGGCTAGGACCAATGGCCGCGTTTTTATAAACGCGGCTATATGACATACTCTAGCTACATTTATAAAAGGCGGCTATAGGGGACACCTATAGCCACATTTTAAAAACGTGGCTATAACCCTCTTTTTTTAATTTGGCTATAGCCGCGTTTTTTTAAAATGCGGCTATATATATATATATATATATATTTTTTTTTTCCTGGCTAGATGGCAAATGCCTGACTACAAAAGACAAATTAAAGAACATCCAGAACCAAATTCAAATTGGACAATATCGAAGATGACCTTATCACCTTAAAGTATTCTTTTGCATTTTAGAAATACCAATATTACAGGAAAGAGGAGGAAAGAAAAAAAAAAAAAAAATCTTTTTCAATGTAGCTTCAAGTTCACCTTTTTGCTTCTCAAGTTCTCCTATCTCCACCACCAATTCTTGGAAAATGCCATAATCTTTTGTTTAAAACCATAATGAAATGGATCACAAACAAACAAAAGCTATTGTCAAAAAAACAGACCATTGCATATCATATAAGGTAGAAACTTTTCATAGGTATAAGATTTTAGCACAATAGTTTAAATTCTCTAAAATATTTTGGCAATCAAATTATAATTTCTGGAAACAAGTCAGCCCTGAAATGGTCCAAATAAGCTTTTACGAATTAAAGAAAAATGCCTGCACTGGAATGGTTTAAGAAGGCAGCATTGGGCTTCTAAAAGGAACCTTTAAAGGCCCAAATATATCCTGATTGCATGTAAAATATGGTTATTCTAAGTTCTATTGAAGCAAAGTAATACATGATTGAGTCAAATTCAAAAATAATTCTGCCCAAATCTCATGCCCTATGGAGTGCATGACGAATAGCCAGCCCATAATTCTGCATATATGCAAAATTATATGCCTATATGCTTTTCATTCTTTTAATCAATTAATTTAGGGTTACACCAATTTTAATGTGATTTTATAGAAATGTACTCCCGTAATTGTCTTAAGAAATGACACTTCTCCTTGATGGTTTGTATAAATACTATTGTGACTTCCAAACAATAATAATAATATATATACACTCACACACATATCTTCTTCTTCTTTTTTGAAAAATCCCTAACTCCACCCTTATTTTTTTTTGGTTGTTGTTTGAAGGTAACTGATCAAGTGTATCGGAATATAATAGGGTATACCCTAAATAGAATCATTTAAAGCCCAATTAGCCTAAAATGAATTGAAATGGACTGAAAAGGACCAAATAGACCAAACTAGACCGGATGGACCGAAGTGAAACTAATAGACCAAAATGGACCAAAAGTACCTAATAGACCAAAGTGGACTGAATAGACCAAAATGGACCAAATATTCTGAATTGGACCGAAGTGGCTGAATTGGTCCGAATAGACAAAATGAACCCAATGGACCGAATTGAGTCACCAATGCAGTTAATAGAAAATTCTAATGTAAAGCCATATCTTGTCGCTTGCCATTGCAACCAGAAGAGCCAATGGTGCCTCTCCAAATGGCATTTTTATTGTTTTCACCAAAGCATTAGCAGATTCTTCGGTGTGAGCTGGAAAACATTCAAAAGAACTATGAAAGTTTTGTTTTCTTTTTGATAATTAATTTGTTATAAGGATTGGCTTTTGTCATCTGGTGCTAACAGTATAACTAAAATTCATTGAATCTAGAACATTCCTTCTACAATGCCCACAAGATTTTGCAAACGTTCAAAAGAACGAGATAACGGCAAAGTCAAAATAAATATATAACAAGAATTAGAGTAAAATACAATGTCCTCAGGACAATACCAACATGCAAAATAGTGAAACACTATATGGTTACTATAAGTAAGACTTACAGGTTAAATACTCAACTCAATTCATTCAGAATAGTGAAATGAGTAACAAAGCGAACATGAGAATCAAACCTCCATCCAGCAATACCATTGTTCCATGTAGTCCTAGTGCCTCAGTTTCTTTTGATGTTAGAATTTGACTTCTTCCAAGCAAGAATGTATGCTCTAAACCAGCCCTAATAGATCCATCTGAAATTATCCATCCTAGAGTATCCATAAAAGTATTAAAGGGACTTGATTAAAGATTGCTCAACAAAAATCCCAACCCCAAAACACAATGTCATCTGGGTTCACCTGGATTGTACATATAATTTAATTATTACACCATTTAATTAGGAATGGCAACGGGTCGGGTTCGGGCCGGGTTTTTCCATACCCGGACCCGACCCGCGGGCTAAGACCCGTGGCCCGGACCCGTCCCGTTTATTAGCCGGGTTTTTTTTTCCGGGGCCCGGACCCGCCCCATCCTGGCCCCGCGGGCCCCACGGGTCCCGTTAAGGGATTGGGCCCAATTCGTGGCCCAATCAAAAAAAAAAAATGTACATATTTTGCAAAAAAAAAAACCAAATTATTTAAAAAAAAAATTAAAAAGCCTTAAGACTATATTTGGAGTAGCTAAAAATTGATAAAATAAAAGCCATTTGCTTTAGTTTCATTTTTTTTTTTTTTCTTCACGGCTTTAATCGAATCCATTCGTAACCGGGTTTTTATCCGGGCCGGGTTTCGGGTCGGGTCTCGGATTTTTTTATAAAACCCGGACCCGACCCGGACCCGCTTCGGGTTTTTTTTTTTAAACCCATACCCGACCCTATTCTTAATCGGACCAGGTAAAATCCGGCCCATTAGGGTCGGGCCGGACCGGGTACCCGCGGGTCGGGCAAAAATTGCCATCCCTACATTTAATTACAGTGATTAAATGAGAGAAAGTTTGGGTACCATTGGGAGCAAGCTCTTGAAAGGAGCATAGATCTCCTCTCCATGGAAAGACCCAACAGAAATTGTTAAGGCTTAGGTCAGCGAGCCAAAATAATTGGCTTGTTGCACTTTGTCCTTGGTGGCCCAGGAGATTCCTCTGAAGATTATTCAAGACTCACATCTTGGAAATTAATTTAATATATATTTGATCTAGAACAATCATATTTAAATAAAGAATATTTTGCTTTTGTAGTATAATTTTCAAACAAAAATCACAAAAAAAAAAAAAACTATTCTTAATGTCTTCCATATAATGCTCGGATTTCTCATTCTAACAGCCATTAAACACATTCAAAATCCAATCTTTTTTTATTGCTTAACACTACTTGATGATGCCAAAATCGTCAGTTGGGTCCCTCGTTCAAT
>JARYZH020002807.1:0-13547 GCA_030021035.2 Notholithocarpus densiflorus
TAGACCGAGGAATATTGTTCAGTGAATCGCAACACCAAAAAAAAAAAAAAGGAAAAAAGATGTGGGGGTTGGAAATTCAAATGATTAAGATTCTTCATGGTGACATCTCTCATGGTACACCAGTGTGTGATAGCGAGAAACTAAAGCCAGACTAATTATAGCATGAAAAAGAAGACCTGTCCTTGTTACACCAACTCCGCTACAAATTTACAGGAAGAAATAACTTGATTAGATGACACACCTGTAAGGAAGAAGCTAGAGAACTTATGGGCATGACAAAGAAGACCTCTTGTTACACCAACTCTTGATTAGATGACACGCCTGTAAGGAAGGGAAAAATATACCTTATATCAGATATGTCTCCCCTCTTTCACTGCTGGTGGGTCCCAGTGTACCTTCTCGCAAGGAAGAAGCTAGAGAACTTATGGCATGACAAAGAAGACCTGCTGTTACACCAACTCTGGATCTTTAGGCCTATTTAGTGACGTTATTCTAATAATGTTGTTTGTATTTTTTAGAAATACGTGTGAGTAAAAGCGTGTGGGAAAATATGTGTAATATTGTTTAAATACTGAAAACTACTGTTTAAACCCACCAACCAAACAACCCCTTAGAAAGTTATAAATTAATCATGTAGGGGACGATTTGACCAAACTGGGTATACTGGAACAGTTTGCCGCAGAAATGAGAAAACGTTTCACTACCCCAAAAAAAAAAAAAAAAAGAAGCTTAAATTTACACCTTTGCTTTCGTACTAACTTGGCTTATTTATTCTGAAAAATGAAAAAACAGAACATAGTAAAAAGTAATAACCATTGTAACAAACAAGACGGACTCGACACAATTTGAAATTCAAGGTGATAACTTTTAACTAATCTGTTGGACAATCATCTTTTTCTCAAAAGAAAAAGAAAAAAAATTAATTTCTTACTTTTTTTTTTTTTTGTGGAACTTATGGCACCCACTCTACAATGATTACATAATAAACTTTATCAATTAAGCTAACTAAAATCCAGGTCTTGTTTATTTATAATATTCTAAGTCTTTTTTTTTAATGTGCTAATTCTAAATCTCCTAAATAAATGGATTGCCAATTCCATAAATATAAAATGAATTGAGATTTGATAATTGCACAAATTTGTTTTCTTGTTTAATGAATTTTCTTAAGGTAAAATAAAAGTTGATACTTGATCTACAAATTAAGTTGTTTTAACTGTTTGGAAAGACCGCACTCACCACATCATCATTATTTGAAATCCAAAGCTTAGTATTGTATTGGAATTTATCTTCTTACAGCGGAGATGCACAGGTGCACATGGCTGATGACTTATCATGGAGATTGCCATCATAGTTTGCCAAGTTTATGATTTGTAACATTGGATTTGGAGCAAATAATTTGTAGCACCCTAGTTTGTTAATTCAGCACCTTTTTTTTTCTTATATCAAGTTAGTATCCCCAGTAAAATACTGTAAGTCATTCTCAGTTTTCACAACTAACTGGGTCTGTTGGTTTTTTTTTTTTTGAGAATCAACTGGGTCTGTTAGTGATGAATGTTATAAATTATGATGTTATAGTTTATAAATTATATAATAGAGTTTCTCCCTGTTTGCCCATAGTTTACATGCTCCGAGTTAATTTGAATAAAATTGATAACAAAACTCTGCAAAATAAAATTGATAACAGGCTGCCAGGACATACAATTCCAATTAGATGATCTCAGCTTTAGAAACATTGCATAGGACCTAATGTAGATTAAAAAGTTGTACTGGCCAAATTAACAACTCATGAAAATTTGGAGGGACTAAATTGTATTTTGACAAAAATATGTGAGACAATTCTAGTGGGATGATCTCAACTTTTGGTTGATACTTGGGAGAGGGTATATGATGTAATTGGTGTATGTAATACTCCTTTTATATAGGGATGGGTCTGACGCTTGTGAGGTCCACCTTCACTTGAAAGGGGCGATACATATACCCATTACATAATATTCTTTTTCAATGCTTGGTGTGTTATGTACTCTAGATATTTTTTATTTAATAAGATTTTCTCTTTCAACAAAATAGAAAGTTGTCTCCTTTAAAATGTGGTTGGACAAAGTTTTTCTCTAAACCAATTTGAAGGAATCTAACCTCTACGTGGAATTTACAAAATCATTTATGCGTATTAGTTAAATAAGTCATACAGCTCATTAAATAAGTCATATAACAAAAAATTTACATAGATGATTTTACAAATCACTACTTACTATGTTGGAAGAATTTACCACAAATTGTTTTGGGGGAAAATTTTACCAATTAAGCTTATGATTTGTTTTCCCTTAGTTTTCGATTTTAATTAATTTATCCTCCTTCATTTTTTTTTTTTTCTACCTCTCTCATTAATTAATGGATCAAATAAGCCCATAGGCCCCATTTGCAAACCTACTCATAACTGGCCCGGCCCAGTATTCCAATTAGAATTAAAAAAAAAAAAAAAAAAAGCCTAGAACCAACTGCGAATCCGAATGGGTGAAGAGGAACCAAGCTGAATCCAAAACCCACCAAAAAGTATAAATGCCAGTATTCGTCTAAAATGAACCCGAAAAGATATTGGGTTGTACGAGCATGAACCATGCATATGTGTTTCTGGCAGCACAATAAAAAATTGAAAATCTTTTTATTAAAAAAAAATCTTATTATTTTTTTTTTTTTTGAGATAGTTTCAACTTATGTCGTCTGCTCTTGATGATAATTCTTTATCATCAAATTAAGACACTAATCAATTTTTAGTGTAAGCGGGGATTAAACCCCATATCTCTTATTCAACCATTAGAAATTTTACCAGTTAAGCTAACTGGAACCTAAAAAAAAAAAAAAACAAAAACAAAAAAAAAAAAACAAAACTTGTTATTTAAGTTAAGGCACGTTTGGATTGCGTTTCTCCCATGTGCGTCTACATCTAGCTTTTTTTTTTTTGGGAGAAGCGCATTTCAAGTCTGGCAGTGGGTCCCATGCACTATTCACGGGACCCACAAACATCTTTTTTCAACAAAACATTCATTAAAAATGGGTCCCACAGTACTATTCACACATTTAAAAATTATTTTGCTACAGTGTTTTCAGTTTTGAGCAAAATAAGCGGTATCCAAACGCACACTTAATATATTGGTTAATGTACTTCAACTAATATTTAGGCTTACAAAATATGTGCATTAATTTCAATTTGACGTGGATTAACATAAAAATTTGTAAGGTTGAATTTAATCAACCATTCTGTTGGTTTTATTCCGTGCCAATTTACTTGTAATTCAGCACTTAGAAACACTGTATTTAGGTGGGAATCATGTAAGGGTAGTGTGTGAGAGAGTGTGAAGAAATGCTCAAGACTGTGCAGTGAAGCAGGGACTCGCGACTGGATCTCGCGGGTGGCTCGCGACTTGCAAGCCGCCAAAAGATGTACACGAGTGAAGCATGCAGAGAAGCTGAACCGTCATGCTAGCTGTAGCACTACAGGACAAAAAGTTCAGATTGGCCATTCAGTTAGCTCCCGGCTTGTACTTGCGACTCAGTCAAGTCGCGAGGCCAAGTCGCCAGCCAGCTCTGTTTTGGAAAAACTGACTCTTTGCATTCCATTCTCACACCAGTATAAATACCCCTTATACCCACGAAATGTAGAGAGCTTCCAGAGAGAATTTTGAGAGAGAAACCCTAGAAAAAAACAAGATTGACTCATCCACAATCTTTACATAGAGACTTTTCAAATTCCTCTACTCTCACCTTCTCCATTGTTACATCATTGAGAGGTTCTTAGTCAAATCATTTTCTCACCATACCCATATCAGTGAGAAAGCTTTTTGGTGCTTTGGGAAGCAGTTAGGAAGGAACCAATGGTTATTGGTTGATGCTATGGGCTATAGCAGAATCCAGTAAGCTAAAGAAGAAATAGGTTCGGTGTAACCTCGTTGGAGTAGGAGCTTGGAGGGCTTAGGTACACTGGGTAGATTAGACTTGGAGGGTCTTCTGCTGTTCATGTATCCCAACTTGATTTTTTAGTGGATTATTGATTGCTTGGAGGGCGGCAGAGAGGTTTTACGCCGAGGACTTCAGTTTCCTCTTCAATACATTTGCCATTTAATTTCTGCTGTGGATGTGATTTTATTTGGTTGAGATTGTTTATTAATTCTATTATAAACTTATGTTCATTTTCCGCACATACATTGTTTGATATTAAGCTTGAATTGGTAATTTGTAAATTGGGGGTCTAAATGTTCATAGTGTTTTATATGCTATTTGAACTTTCAATTGGTATCAAAGCGGGTGCACTTGTTGTGGTTTAATTACCTTAGTGCGATCCTTGAACCCGTTTGAGATGGACCGGTTTTAATCTTTAAATGCTCCACCATATTTTGATGGTAACAATTATGCCTTTTGGAAGGTAAGGATGAGAGCATTTTTATGTTCAATAGATAAATCTGTTTGGGATGCCATTGATATCGGCTGGACTAGGCTGGAGGTAGCCAAATCCACATGGGATAAGGCAACCCTCGCGGCATCAAATGCTAATAGCAAAGCACTTAATGCCATTTTTTGTGGTGTGTCTCTAGATGAGTTCCATTGGATTTCTCACATTACCATTGCCAAAGAGGCTTGGCAGATATTGGAAACCACTTATGAGGAAACGAAGAAAGTAAAAGACACGAAGCTACAGATGCTGACCACCCGATTTGAGGAGCTCAGAATGAGTGAGGACGAGTCCTTTGACTCTTTTTATAGTAAGTTGAATGAAGTGGTCATCGGCAAGTTTAATTTGGGACAGAAAACGGAGGATTCCAAGGTAGTAAGGAAGATCCTTCGGTCATTGTCGAAAAGCTTCCGTGCCAAGGTGACGGCAATTGAAGAGAGCAAAGATCTTGATGATATCAAAGTCCAAGAACTGGTTGGCTCGCTTCAAACATATGAATTGTCATTGCCCACTCAAAGGAAGAGTAAATCTCTTGCTCTTAAGACCATAAATGAAAGGATAAAAGCACATGACTCGTCAGATGAGGATGTTGTCGAGAAAGATGTTGCTTACCTTGTAAAAAATTTCTGCAAATTCTTGAAGTTCAAGAACAGTGGGAAATTTGGTGATAAATGGAAATTTACAAGTTTCGGAAAGGAGAAGAAGGACTTCAAAAAGAGAGACGGTAAGGAGTCCCAATCTAATCAAGGAGTCACTTGTTTTGAATGTAATGGACATGGCCATTTCAAAAAGGAATGTCCTAATTACTTAAGATCGAAGGGCAAGGTGTATGCAACCACTCTTAGTGACTCAGATTCCTCCACCTCTGATTTGGATGATAGCTGTGATGAAAAAGGGTTTTTCTCAGCATTTATGACTATTGCTCATGTTGAGTCTTCGGATGACTTGAATTTGCTTGTGCAAGAACTTAGGGAGCATAGTGATGAGGAATCCATGGAAATTGTAGAAGAATTGGATGCTGAAGAAGATGAAGATGCAGCCAGTCTTCAAAAGAATTACAACTCACTCCTTAAGAAGTCAGGAGAGTATGCAAGGGTGGCCAAGGTGGCTGTGAAGAAGATGAAGAAAGTAGAGGAAGACTATAGAAGTCTCCTAGTAAGATATAAGGAGGCCAAATGTGAGATTGAGACGCTAAATGGTGAGTTAACCGAAGCTTATTCAAAAATAAAATTTCTTGAGCATGAGGTGGTTTAAGCCAATGCTAAAGTAGACCGAGTCTCCTCCCAGAAGCTTGATAAAATGATTGCTCATCAAAAACCATTTTGCGACAAAGGTGGATTGGGATACACTGGAGAGAGCAGTTCGGCTGCAAATAAATACAAGGAAATGAAGTTTGTGAAAGCCAAAGAATCGAAGGGAGCTACCACAAATGCTGAGAAAGTGAAGCCGGATAAGAAGAAGTATGTGACTGTCCAATGGTTTATGACTAAACCTCCTAAACAATTAGTGATCAAACCTAAGGATAAAGGGAACTCACTCCAAAAGTCACAAAGAGGTCTGAGAACTCAACACTTCTGCTATCACTGTGGACTTCAAGGTCACACCAGACCTAATTGCCATAAGCTGCAAGCATTGAAGAATTCAGGTGCTCAAAGGCCAAGAGGACCAAGAAATGACAAAAGGAATTGAGTTGTTGAGCAATCAAGAGACCGAGGTGATTCCGATGTGGTGGATGTGATGAAGATGATCGGTGCATTCACCACTTCCTTGGAAAGCTTCATTAGAAGGTTTGAAAGTCCTAACTCTCGTACCTAATCCTATAGGGATATCACCCCAAACGCACGTGACGTGTGGGTGAAGAAGGGTATTCATGCATAAGCATTACAACATATCCATGCATTAATACTTCCAATGTTTTATGACTATGCTTGGTTGTGCGTTGCTGCTAGCTTGAGTTGAAAATTGTTTTGATTATTTGCTTTTGCTTTAAATGTTTTTACATTGTTGTTTTGATCAATATTTTCTTGCTTTTATGTTAAATCCAAAAACACATAAAAAATAGAAAATCTAAAAAGTTTGATCGACATTATTGTGCTTTGTCACAAGCATATTTTTCCTTGTACCTTTGTACTAATAGCTTTGTGCATCTACGAGTGTAGCTTGTTCTTTTTGCACTCTTATCATTGTGGGAAAACTCTTGACATCTATGTGATTGTTGTAAATCGATCTTCAAACTTGTCACGAATGATTAGTCAATGATTTTGTTGATCTTAAGACATGCATAGACTTGTGCCTATATATCTTCTCACTCTTTTATTTTATTGTTTTTGCTTAAAAAACTCATCAAATGTAAATCTCCAAATGAAAAGAGATAATGAGCTGCAAAAGCCTGTCACACATACTAGTATTTGACTAGGAAAAAGGGAAAGCGACTTAAAATAAAATGTATAATGCCCAAAAAGCCAAAGGCTTAATCATTAATTTGAAATATTAAAAATTTCAAGCATCGATCTCTAAATGAGATGTATTGATTCAAAAAGATCAAATGTTATGATGTGAATGGAGCCAAATGAAAAGCTTCATATTATGCAATCAAGTTTATGTGGGAGGTCATATATGCATACTTCTATAATTGAGATAAGTCACTTTTCCTAGTGCTAATTGTGTATGCCTTGGTTGAATTGATCATTGAAGCTTCACATTAGACTAAGGATTATCTCATCTTTGGTACCCACACACATCACACATGTTTATGCTCAATGAATTCCTTATTAATTTGTGTGATTGTACTTAATTAAATGTGTTTTCACATGCTTAATTTTTGTTGATCAAACACAAAAAGATTTTTGAGTGTTTTAATTTGCTTTTGGAAAGTCTTTTGTTTTTGCAAAAATTTCAAAAATTCAAAAACTGTGTTGCCCTATTTTGGTGACTTGGTTACGGGTCAAGCCAGTCGTATGCCCCAATCGCGAGATTGCTCAAAAGGTTTTCGCAACTCACTGGCGGATCAAAGTCCCAATCGCGAAAAATACTTAGAAAATTTTCAAAATCTGAGTTTTTAAGTTTCTCGCTACTCATACTGGCGATTTGTTCGCGGGTGGAAGCTCTAGTCGCAAGGGTTACACAGAAATTTTCGCGGCTCCCTTCGCGACTTTCTTGCAGGTAGAACTTCCAGTCGCGAAAAACACTTAGAAAAATTTTCAAAATTTTGTCTCTAAGGTGTTTGGCGGCTTGCCCTAGCGACTTGCATGCGACTTGATTCAGTCGCAAAAAACGCATGTTTTGCTTTTTAAGAACAGTTTTATTTTAAAACTTTTTAGTTTTCACTCGAACATTTTGACTGTTCATTGTCTTCTCTCTCACAAACCCACCATGTTTCTCACTTAAACCACCATTTTCATCATCTCTTCAACTTCAATCTTTAAGAAAAAGGTATGGGTTTTCTCATTTTTTTCTCAGTATTTCATATTTCTTGCCTTGATTTCTTGGATTTTTGAGTTGTTGTTGAGATTGGGTTTATGTGTTGATTCGGTTATGGGTTGGGATTATTTTGTTGGGTTTGTTAGAATGGGTTTTGTTAGATTTAATAATCTGATGCTTGATATACTTATTCTCATGCGTGTTTTTCTTTCTTGAGTACATTTGTTGTTCTGACCTCAATTGTGCATATCATACCCATTGTGAAATGTCTTGTAGACATGTGCTTGAGTGATTAGGGATTTAGTGAGATGGTATGGTTATGTGTTGCATTTGGTTCACAAATTGCTTATTGCATATCTACATATGAGTTTAGCTTTGTGCCCTAGGTTGCTCTTGTTTTGATTGTGCACACTGTTACATTGGGTTTTGATTCATAGTTGGCGATAAATCTGTAGTGTGTTCTACTATGGCATGTTATCTCTTGCTTTATTGCTTCTAAAACCTTGTGTGGACTAAATCTTTGGTATAACCCTCTGTTTCTTTTCAGTGCTACTAATCTCTTACAAATTCTTGAGTTTCCATCTATTGTGCTCTGTTTTTGTGGCCTTTGCTGCTGTGTTTTGCAGATGACTCCTACAAAGAAGAAGATTACTGCTAAGAAAGGTGACAAAAGGCTGAAAATGGACAATACCAAGTTCAGGTCTCTTCAACATTTTGAGAGGTACACTCAGTTCTACATAAAGGCAACCATCATTCAAGAAAGATTTGTAGACTTGGTGGATTTGAATGACACTTTCATTCCAAGCTGTTTTCAGGGAAGAGGTTGGGATAAGTTGTTGGGTGACTTGCCTGGAGTGTGTGAGCCTCTGATCAGGGAGTTTTATGCAAATGCTGTGTTAAGAGAGCATGAGATCAATTGTTGGATACGAGGACATGAGTTCACCATAGATGTGGATGACATAGATGAGATGCTGGGTTTTGAAGATTTGGATGACCATGACTTCACCCATTACAAGGACAGGTTGATATCCATAGAATCTGTCCAATCTCATATTGGTGGAGCTAAAGAGGGGAGATGCCTCAATACTAATGCCTTCCCAGCTGACATGAGGTGTCTAACAACCATTATGATGTTCAATCTGTACCCAGTGAGAAAGCTGACCACCATCAACAATGCTAGAGCCATCTTCCTCATGGAGCTTAAGGAGAACACATACATAGACATCAATGCTCATATCTTCGACATTATTGTTGATGAGACCAAAACAATCTCCAGGGCCAAGCTGATTTTCCCCAGCCTACTTATGAGGTTTTTTAGAGAAAAAGGTGTGGCAATCCCTCAAGATATCAGTCTCATGCCTACTTCCTCAGCCATTAACAAACTAACCATTACAAGGATAAAAGTTCGTCTTCCTGGTGATGAAGGAGAGGGTGAACAAGAAGGTGAACCTATGGAGACTGAAACAGAGGCTGAAGGACAACCCTCAAGCTCAAGAGGCCGTGGCAAGAGGAGCAGTGCTTCATCTTCATCTGATGTACCTTCAGATGCATTCTAGATCATCCTTGAAAGGATTGATGGACTCCGTGACGTCCAGAATGAGCAATCTGACAGGCTGGCTGCTATCCAGGAACAGATGAACCTCCTTTTAGCAAAGTTTGATAGTTTTACTACCCAGCAGTAGCCCTTTGGTCATTCCGGTCAAAAAGGGGAAGGATTTTGAGGGTAGCTCTTGAGGGGGAGCACCATTTTGAGGGGGAGCAAGTCAAAAACTTCTTACTTCATGTTTATGCGGTTTTATTGTTATGGTTTGGATAATTTTTATTATGGGTTTGTTAAGTACTTTGGTTAAATACTTGGTTTAAACTCATGGTTGGTTTTATTACTTGTGTTTAAAAGCTTTTGTGGTACTTTGGTTTATATATATAAGATGTTAGTATATTTACAGTACATGTTGTTGTACCCTTGCTTTGTAGCCTAGTACTTGTTGTTAAATGTTATGCATTTTCTTTAAGTACTTTCACTCGTGTGCCCTCTGTTGGATTTTTTTATCCTTAATGCAATTACCTTGAGTTGTTGCATTGGTTGAGTGTTGGACATGCAAATAATACTTTGCATTGAACTTATTAGCTTGCATGTCCGAATGTTCATTCCTTGTGTGAATGAGCATTGTGGTCACTAATTATAGTGATTGTTCATTTTTGGTCAAGCCATGGCTTATTGCTTATATTCCATTTTGCTTGATCGCATTGTGTTTGCTCAATATGCATTACAAGTTTTCTGCATACAATGATCATATCGTGTTGTTGTGTTTCAGGAGATACTTGTTCTTATGGTTCAAGAGCTACACAGATTCTAGAGTTAGGTGTGAGTGAGTTATGTTCAACTGTTCCCAACTCACATGTTAAGTCTAGAGTTTATTTTAGGGTTTTGTCACGGAATAGCCAAAGGGGGAGATTGTAAGGTTGAATTTAATCAACCATTCTGTTGGCTTTATTTCGTGCCAATTTGCTTGTAATTCAGCACTTAGAAATCCTGTATTTAAAATCATGTAAGGGTAATGTGTGAGAGAGTGTGAAGAAATGCTCAAGACTGTGCAGTGAAGCAGGGACTCGTGACTGGATCTCGCGGGTGGCTCGCGGCTTGCAAGCTGCCAGAAGATGCACACGAGTGAAGCATGCAGAGAAGCTGAACCGTCATGCCAGCTATAGCACTACAGGACAAAAAGTCCATACTGGCTATTCAGTTAGCTCACGGCTTGAACTTGTGACTCAGTCAAGTCGCGAGGCCAAGTCACAAGCCAGCTTTGTTTTGGAAAAACTGACTCTTCGTATTCCATTCTCACACCAGTATAAATACCCCTTATACCCACGAAATGTAGAGAGCTTTCAGAGAAAATTTTGAGAGAGAAACCCTAGAGAAAAACAAGATTGACTCATCCACAATCTTTACATAGAAACTCTTCAAATTCCTCTACTCTCACCCTCTCCATTGTTACATCCTTGAGAGGTTCTTAGCCAAATCCTTTTCTCACCATACCCATATCAGTGAGAAGGCTTTTTGGTGCTTTGGGAAGCAGTTAGGAAGGAACCAATGGTTATTGGTTGATGTTATAGGCTATAGTGGAATCCGGTAAGCTAAAGAAGAAATAGGTTCGGCGTAACCTCGTTGGAGTAGGAGCTTGGAGGGTTTAGGTATACTAGATAGATTAGACTTGGAAGGTCTTCTGCTGTTCATGTATCCCAACTTGATTCTTTAGTGGATTTTTGACCGCTTGGAAGGCGGCGGAGAGGTTTTACGCCAAGGACTTCGGTTTCCTCTTCGATAACACATCGCTGTGTTGTCCTTGTGTTTGCATCTCTCTTTCCTTAATCTTTGCCATTTAATTTCTGCTGTGGATGTGATTTTATTTGGTTAAGATTGTTTATCAATTCTGTTATAAGCTTATGTTCATTTTCCGCACATACATTGTTTGATATTAAGCTTGAATTGGTAATTTGTAAATTGGGGGTCTAAACGTTCATAGTGTTTTATACGCTATTTGAACTTTCAAAATTAATAAATTTATATTTACATAAATAAATATGAATAGTAATAATCCTGAAACAGTACACCAGTATCAAATTATTTTGTTTTATTGACCAAACCAAAACGGCCTCTGGTATGAAATTAACCCCCTTGGAAGAGTATGATTTCATAGAACATAAGAAGGGATGTGTCATTTCAGAAATCTCTAGGGAAGGTCGGTGTGATTTAGTAAATATTAAATGAATATGGATTTCATTACTCCACAAATTGGCTTAGCAATGTTTTTTGCACCATTTTTAGGGCTGCTTAGCAATGTTTTAATATTGTCGCAAAATGCATTATTGTTGAGTATACATGTGTATGTAAAGTCACACATTAAATAATAATAATAAGAATGAGTAATTAAAATAATAATCTCTATATATTACATTAACCTCTCAACAAAAGAGTGTCTCCAAGATGTTCACATTCTAGAAAGTGGTGTTAGAGCTTAGGGTAGTGCACAGCAAGGTGGCAAGGTTAACAAGGGCCCCGTTCATAGTTAAGGACAAGGTTTGTATACTTGGAGTGCACACAAGTGTGGTGTGAGATTTCGATGGACATATATGTGTGGGCTAGTCCTATTGATGGGCATTTAAGGTTGACACATGGTTCTCATTGATGATGAGCTAGTGAAGGAAAAGCTTATAGGTAAGGAGGAAAAGCTAATAGGACTTGTTCATGGCTCATAGAAAGGCAATAGTTAAAATAATATAATTGAGCCCAAATTCATTGATTGGAGTTTTGAGGTTCAGTAGTATCGCTATATGATATATTAATTTCTCAACAAGGAGTCTGTCCAAGGTGTTCTCTCCCCTACATGCATCATCATCTTAATTTTTAAAGAGCATAGGGATAAAGTGTTGTGACAGCAAAAGTTTTTATATTAGTTTGTTGTGCAAAAGGACATCTAGAAGTTCTCCCACATAAAATTGGTTGCGAAAATTATTATAGATTTGAGAAAGAACTCACAAACAAATATTAGAAATGAATAAAAGTAGAACGAAAAAGGGACACAAAAACTCGAGAATTAAAAACACCAAAAATTTACGTAAATTGGGGATAGCCTACATCTACAAGCAAGTGAATTTACTACATCAAAGTGAAATTATGAAATATTTACAGAATATTTCACATTCAAAAGGCACTCACAAATTATATAAATATATAAATATATATATATATATATTATTTGTGAGACTTCTCTCAAGTTATTTGTGAGACTCACAAATTTTATATATATATATATATTATACCTTGATGAGACTTCTCTCAAGTTATAAATGCCTTAAGTGTTAAACAAAAATTAGAGCCCAACCGAAAAACTTAAAAACAAAAATCAAAATACATATTACCCCAAGCTACCTCCAAATATACCAAGAATCAACTAATAATCTTGAAGATGGTGCCAAACGAACAAAGTGTATGTTATCCCAAGTTACCTCCAAATGCGCCAATAGGCGCCAAATGCACCTGAATTCTCAAGCAGTGTTGGCCTTCATAATAAGTCATCGGTCATGTCCACCTATGGTGAGGGAAGATACATTTTTAATTAGAATAATAAGCTTCAAAATTCTTTTTAGGACAAAATTTGGCTACAAACATGGTTTTAACCTAAAGCTACAACTTTCAATAAGAAAAATAATATGGCTACATATTTTGAAAATCTGACTGTCGCATTACATATTCTTTATATCTTAATACACATGCCAAATTTTGTATTAATTGGATGTTATTTTCTATTAAATCTTTTCATTTATTTTTTATGCATAATTTTAGATTACAAGAACTTGAAATTTAAATATTTGATTGACAACATAGCTATTAATCTTTGATTGTCTGAAAATTTTGCAAGCATGAAAGATATAATCTAATTATATATTTATCAAAATTCTCATCTAATAAAAAGATACTAAGTAGACAAATTTTATTCATTCTTTTTATGACTATGCATGGAGTGAGGTTTTTTCTACGGTAACAAGAATTTAAATGACATTCCTTAGCTCATTACCTACAACTTAGTAATTTTAGTATCAATATATATATATATATATATTTATATATATATATTACCTTTGAAGGCTAATCTGTGTGGGAATATGAAATCCCATCTCATTC